>JAUZSX010261311.1:0-15063 GCA_034780655.1 Idiosepius hallami
TGTTAGCTATATATATATATATATATATATATATTGATCTGTATATATATATATATATATATATATATATATATATATACAGAGGAATATAGAAGGAGAGAGAGAATGGGAAAGAAAGAGATACAAAGGGAAAGAGAACTGTTGATTCTTTCAGAGTGAATCAAGACGTAGATAGGCAAGCATAGCAACATTGATATTATATTTACTTGGCGAGCAGCATCAACCAAGATTGGTACAGGGTCCTTTTAAAAATAGATTGATATATAAAGAGAGCGAGAAGAAAGATAAGAGATGAAAGTATAGGGGAAACATAAATAGAGAGAGAATTAAAAGTCAGTCAATTTATCTATCCGTTAATCTATCTATCTGTCTACTATCTATCTATCTTTAGTGTACAAGGCTTCTCAATTGTGGTCCACTCCACATGGGTGCTAGGACCCTATCGAGTATTTCTGGGGACCACAGAAAAATAGATAATTGGGGTCCACAATGATATTTTGGTAGTCCATAAAAAATCCAACTCACAATTGTTTTCATTATCAAAATTTTAATTTTGAATGTAATTTTGTTTGAATTAAAAAAATTATAAAAAGCTGAAGTAGACTTTCAAATGAATTTGAATGTATTTTAAAGATTGAAAAAAAATTGTAAATAATCATTATCACTATAATTTTGATTATAATTATTACTAATTTTCATTATTATTATAATAGTTGAACAATACTTTGCATTTTAAAGAAAAATAATTTTTTGTAACTTTGTTACCAAACGGGTTTCTGGTAGTGTAATGATGTCTCCAGTATCACGAACTTTCTGTTGGAGGATATTTACTATTCATTGTTTAGTCGATTCTAACCTAAAATGAAATTATGTTGACTTTGTTACCAAACGGGTTTCTAGTGGTCTAATTATGTTTCAAGCACATTCTATTGGAGGACATTGACTATTCATTGTTTAGTCGATTTAATTTAAACAAAAAAAAAGAACAATCTCATTTATCAGAATCCTCGTACATCGGACGACGTGAAACTGTCAAAGATAAAATTTGCCGCCTCAATTCTGGAGATAAGATGTCAGACACCTTCATCGAATAATAATAATAATAATAATAATAATGATAATAATAATAATAATAATGATAATAATAAGGATAATAATAATAATAATAATAATTAGACTAAAACGAACAAAAGGAAAAATAAACAAAAGAAAATACTTCAACCCTTCCCGTCCCCCGAAATAACACTCCCTTCCCCATAAAGAAAAAAAAAACAATAATATTTTTTTAAATACACAAAGAAACAAATCAGAACGAAATAAATAAATAGAATTTACTTGGGGCAGTGGACAGACCGTCAAACTTGGGAATCGTAATATGCGGGTTCGAATCGCACACGGCCAGTGTTTTTACACTCATGGACAGACGATCGCTCTGTTGGCAGGATCGAGCTGGAACCAAAAAGGGCTACTTACGTTTTTGCTGATGTTCAAATTTTGGGGCCTTTCCAAGATTCCAGGAGAGAGGTCGTGTCACCTATTGGTCTGTTGAAAATTAGATGGAACAAAGACCAGGGTTAGTTTTTACTCATTTATTTTGCCTTGGCTTCACTTAGCGTGCAGTCAACCCCCCCCCAACGTAATTTTACTGGATTCCTTTTTTTATAAGCAGCCATCTCAGCACTTCGGAAATCTAACGATCAGAGCCGACGCATACCGAGCCGGCTCGAAGCCATAACAACATTACATAGGGACTAATACCTTATGGAAAGGTAAGGTACAAATATCCACCTTCCGTCTATCTATGGGTTAAATAGTGCATATTGCGGCCAGTCCGGAAAAAAAACAGCACTTTTACTCCACAACAAAATCAGAACTTTCAACATCAACGTGAAATTGGTTCAACTTTCTGACTCAGAAACGTGTAGGGTGACCAAGACCAATATCCACAAACTAGGCATTCACCAACAGATGTTTTAGAAATATTTTTTTAGACTCATTATTATTATTATTATTATTATTATTATTATCATTCTTGGTAAGAATGAAACAAATCGAAAGATATTATTAGTCCTGGTGAAAATGAAATAAGTCCAATATATTATAAGTTTTGGTATTAATCCAAAATGGTGATCACTCGGAGAACATTGGTGTATGGGATACCACGTGTGTTTTAATATTGCTCCTTCTTATTAGTGGTAAATTTATGGCGCTCTATTTAAAGTCAGATGGTGTTAGCATTAAGCTCTCTGATTGGTCAATAAAAGGAATATTCCATTATTTAATTCTTTTCTCAAATATGGACGAATATACACAAGTAGATAAGAAGAAATAAAGGAAGTGAAATAACGGTCTCAAAAGACCAAGATTAATTCAACAATTCTAAACATAAGATGGCCTGAGACTTTCTGCAATGAACGAATGTGGGAAAAACCAACTGAATTTGCAAAATAAAAAGTACACAAAAACTCAGCTCACCGCGATAGCTTGTAGTTGAAACAGAATAATAACAAAGACACAGTTCATCAATATATCCTTTAATAACAATGGTCGGCATGGCTTGTACCTGGAAAAAGGGTCTAACGACGCACGTGGTGGAATAAAACGTACAGCAGCACAAACAACACACACCAATCCTCCAGGAATCCTCTAAATTGACTGCGACCTCGTGCTTGCTGAGCGTCTTGTTTATATATGTACGAGATACCTCCTCATTTGCATATGAACATTAAGACGGTATCTTAAATAGTCAAAATCAAGGGCACCGTCATTTGCAACTTTCATAGCTGCCAGGGTGCCCCTCAGTGTCGCACACAAAACATTGTCCCAATGAAGATAGAAATTATTCTTAAAATGAAATTGGATTGGCCACACCTTGCAGAAGCCTGCATCTAACATAACCAGACATGCCCTTAAATGGGGTATGGGGTATCATCATCTTATCCCCTACCTTTATTTATTCAATGAGAGGGAAGAAGGCAACAGAGGCCCCTTTGCTGTGGATGTTTTGGGTGGTCATTATGTCCAATAGAAACAGAAATTAAAAAACAAAAATGAAATTGGATTGGCCACACCTTGCTGATGCCAGCATTTAACATCATCAAGCAGGCCCTTAAACGGAATCTGCAAGGTAGCACAAAATTGGTTGCCACCTTTTTATTGGTAAAAACTATATTGTCTAAATGTTTGATAATAAAATTTAATGTTTACTAGATTATTTAAATTTCTATATACTCATAGGTCACAGTAACTTTTTCAATACCCTGTATTTTATAATAGAAATCATTACCTTTTATTTCATCAATTTTGTTTAACTAAGGACCTTTTCATAAAAAAGTAACGCTTGAAAATAAATTATTTCACTTAAATTTAATAATGTATTTCTACATTTTAATGTAAACATTAAAATGTAAACATACACTTTATACGAACTATCTAATTGTGTTGTGTTGCAATTCATTCACTTATGTGGATGTTAAGTATTCAATTTATGTAAAAATCTCTTATGGCTAGCCAGATGAAATTAATTAAAAATGATTATAAAATAATGATACTACGGTTTTAATGGTTGTACAGGACTCTATGGATAAATTTATATTTAGTTGACCTTTGACAACTAAATATTTTCATTCACTAGTCAAATAGAAAAGTTACTAGCCAAACCCATAAATGATATTTCACTCTAATGTTAGGAATAAACCAATAATTCAAATCTTAGTTACAGTTTAAGAAAGTCATAATCAATTTAGAATTACTTTTTCTTTTACATAAAATGTTTTTGAATTGAGACATTTTTTAAACAGCCTTGTTAAAAGATAGAGTATATTGTTTTATTTTCTATTCTATTAAACCATTTATCGATTAAATCATTTCACTTTGTTCATTTAATTTTTAAAAATTATGCTTTGTTAAAAATTAGAGTATAATTGTTTTATTTTCTATTCTATTAAACCATTTTGTTTTTCAATTTCACTTTGCTTATTTAATTTTAAAAAATTATGGTTGAAAAGACATTTTGACTCGGTATTTGAAAGATTGGCAGTTAAAATAAAATGTCGCCAATGGATAAGGGTTATATTATTTTTAATCGCCACTTGAAAAAAAAAAAAAAATCACTCGCAATATAGAGGCCTATTGTAAATATAATCAGAATAATAAAATAGAAAATTAGATGATTAGAAAATTAATTACATATGTTAGAAAAATTAAGATTGTAATTGCCTTTGTTTATTTATGTCACTAGTTTATGTCATTGTCACTTTTATTGAACCATTATATGATTTAATGATTTTATAAATGAAATTCCAAATCTACACTTTATGGTAGAACACTGGAAAGTGTAGTTAGTGATGTCATAGGGAGGATTCTGGAAACTATACAATGTTATACTGTTTATGTACTTGCAGGTGCCGCAAGCATTGGTTGCCAAGCATAACTAAAGAGTGAATATTTATTTATGCTTGCGGCACCAAAGTTTTAAGAAGACAAATGGTAAATCCAAATAGCAAAATAACTGACCAACAACCTTCCAAAAATGAAAAAAAACAGATATGTACTTGCAGGTGCCGCAAGCATTGGTTGCAAAGCATAACTAAAGAGTGAATACTTATTTAGAAACGTTTTGGGGCTTACAACATCAGCCTCTCCTCCCTACGCAGACCCGACCAGAGGTGATCAATCCCTAGCCCACTCTTCATGAGCACACTTTCAATGTTTATATTGCGGATGGGATCCACACAAAATCCTTTTTGGCTTCACAGATCAGTTGGATTCAAATGGCAAGTGTTTTACTATACAAATTTAAAATGGAAATTAAGAGTATAGAAAAAAAAACTTAAGACTAAAGTAACCATTACCTTGGTAATGCTGGGTACATTATTAGTCTTAGTCTAAAAATTTCACAAGTTTAAATAATTTTGATTATCATTTTCTAAGTAGAGTTACAAACAATAAATGATTACATTTTGTTATTTTAACTATTTTTATGAGGAAGTCTATTTCGCCTCAAGGGTAGGCATTTGGATTTCGAAATCCTTGGACGCAAGTTCAAATCCAAGTAATTTCATTTGCATTCAAAATTGGACTAATGCCCTCAGGAAATGTATGAATCCCCACATTCCTCCACCTATGGGTTAAATAGCTAACATTGTGTTATACAAAAAAAAACTGAGTGTATACATAAAATGACTCGACATTAAATGACCTTGTTGACAAACAATTATTTTTACTTAATGCAAAGAATTAGCAGTTGCAAATGTGATTTTTTCCAATTAGTTTCAATATTGAAAACAATATTTCTAATACATTTTTTATAATAATAAATGATTTCCAAATGCAATAATAGGTGCATGTAAAAGTTATTTCCATGCACTTTTGAAGTCATTATTACATTGTAAAGATAAAGATTGATTTCCAATATGAATTTGTTGGTTGATAAAAAAAATCATTTCTAACACATCTTAATAATAAAAAAAAAATAATTTTTACTTTTTTTTTTTAAACCTATCAATCTCTATGGGTTTAAGGTCCTTGTTTCAGAATTCTGACAAATTTTTGTTCTGTTAGAAATTTAAATATATCTTTCTCTTCATTGTATTCTAATATATATTTTTATAGTGTTGAAAATGTTTATGTTTCAGCTCTGATAAATTTCTAAGGTTCTATAACAGTGGTACCAAACTTTTTTTACTCCTGCCCCCCCTGAAACAATTTTGCTCTAACCTCGCACTCCCTACATTTTATATTTTGTTCAAGAGATGGAAATATAGATAATTAGCATTAGATAATTGGCAGTACCGCACTTAAATGCTGAAAAGTCGTTCAGCAAGGACTTAAAGAAGTCACATTTTGGGAATCCTTTTTTCTGTTTGGTGCCATGACGTTCTTATTCATTTAAGATCAATTCATCATCTATGCACATATGAAAGAGGAATCAGGAATGAAAATACTATTAACTTAGGATTTCCATGACGTTATCGATCTAAGTTTTTGAAAATTTTTCTTAGAATTTCCTCAAAAGATATCACATCCTATAAAGTGCAAAACAAATCATTAAACTAAGGAAATTACTTAGAAGTTGCAGCCCTGCTTCTCGCACCCCCTAGAAAGATGTCTCGCATTCCCAGGGGAAGCGAGCACCTGATTAGAAGCCAGGGTTCTATAAGGATGTGTATGACTAGGTATTTCTATTTTTTTTATAAATGAATTCTAAAGTGTTTTCAAGAATAAAAAAAGATTTTTCCAAATGCTTTCATGCATGGTATGAAATGAAAGCACATTCATCTCAACAGGTTCATATATCAATCAAATCATTTTATCATTGTTTTTAAAATGTTTTTTGTTTTTTAAAAACAATTAAAATCCAGGTGTTGTTTGTTGGTTGCTTTATTTATGTTAAAAAAAACAATAGGAAAAAAAGACCGACAAAAAAAGATAATTTTTATTGTTTTATTGTTAATGAATGAATTTATTCAACTGATTATATTTTATTAGATTTTAAATTCATACATTAGAGTTTGTTTTTAAATATCTCATATTGAAAAAAAAATATTTTATTAACTTTCTTTGCAAAATGACATTCAAAATAAGTAATTTTTATTATTATTATTATTCAGCTAAAAGACTAATTGAACCAACAACAACTATCAGTGAATTAATTAATGAAGAAATAAAGTTTATTTAATAAATTAACAACAAAACAATTTAAAGTAAACTTATAAAATAAGTTAATGGTTTTAGAAATCAAGTCCTTTTGTCTATTAAATTAAAATAAAATTCTATCTAAATATATATTTGTTTAATTTTTTTATTTTATTTTCTTCAATTTGTTGATATTTTTATTATTGCCTGAGCCGTGAAAGAGAGAGGGCTATAATAAAAATCCGGGAGGGGGTAATAGTGTTCCCCTTTGTTGCACCTTAAGAGAATTATACTTTAATGGGTTCAGAGTGTAGAGCTTAGGGCCCCCTAAACACGGTTCTGCATTTCTGCAATGCATGTTAACAAAAATATAACTAACTTGAACTTTTATTAACATGCAGTGTTTAGGGGACCCTTAGCTACACTCTGTTCTTCCTTCCACAGAGAATTTGAAAGAATTTCTTTTACCATTTTTTAAGGAAAATGGAAGGGTAACTGTTTGTTTGTTACACTTTCATTTATTTATGTAATAAATAAATAAAAATCCCTAAATTAGGGGAAAAAAGAATTCAACCAACCACCATATTAAAAGTAAGAACAGAGTTTGTGGTTATTTTAATTTTTTTTAAATTATTGCATTCATTTGCTGACAAATAGTTTTCAATGGTGGTCGCCATTTTTATTGTTTGTTTGTTTTGATTAACCCTAATCTCAACCCTAAACCTTAAGTTCAACTCTAAGCAGAAACCGGATTAATATCACTAAAAAATAAACATTTGAAATGTGGAATAGAATGCTAAGTTGGATATGTTGGCGTTTTGGGGACTACCTTTTCTTTTCACTGACGATTTTGGTGATTAATTGAAGTTCATGAGAATTGTAAAAAAAATAAAATAAAATAATAAAATGTTCAACAATTTTTGAGAAAATATGGAAAAATTATTAAACCTCTTCTCCACCCCAACTCTCTCTAAAAAAAATTGATGCAGGGAAAAAAAGAAGAGGAGTTAAAAACAAATATTAGGAATTTAAATCTTTTTTCGTATCTTGGAATCTGGGTTAAGAAAGGGCGGATAACTCACTGCGTGAACCATCGCCCCCACCCGAAGGCAAAGAGAAAACAGAGAGGGGCAAAAAGAGAGAGAACCCTTTAATAAATCATTTCCTATCAGAGGCTGTTGTTGTATTGCCGCTCAGTGACCGTCTAATTTGAATTGAATAAAAATTTCTTAAATATAAAACGAAATGTTTGTTTAATGTTTTAAATTTAATTATTTTCTCGTTTTTTTGGAACGAAGAAATGCATGTTTTAGGATCACAGATTTGAATTGAAATTTAAAGGGCATTAATAGCAGTTTTGTTATTTTTACCCATTTTTTTAAAGGAGTTCCAAGGTAGAAATGACAATTTAATTTAAATAAATAATTTATATATTTTTAAAATTATTATTGATTTTTATTGCTATGAGTTTACTATTTAAGTGTTTTTATCCTGAACAATTTTTAAACAGCGCTTAGGGTAAATTTTATTTAAACTGGATTCTCGTCACAATATTTTTTGTGAGAAAATAAAGCTATTTTTACATGAATAAGGAGTCAGTGTTGTTTTGGGTGTTAAGCCGAGGCCACCGTGGCCTCGGTTAAACCCTAACACTGTTAGAGGTCCCACCACCACAGTAAATTTAAGAGCTGTAGGTAAAGAAAATTAAATAAATATTATGATCTGGGGGAGGGGTAGAAATGTTTATTTTGAGGGGGTTTAGAAAGTGAGTGAGTGCACTGTGCACTGCACCTTGCACCTACTTCACTTCACTTCACTTCAATGACTGCAAACAAAACAGTCAGTACATACATAGGAATTTTGCACATTACATTGCAGCAAGGTTATTTTGAGGAGAATGTAAGTGCCAGAGTGCAAGTGAGTGCACATGCCCAAGGGACATTTTCTTTTAGAGAGTTTCACTTACTTACTGCAGTGTAAAGTGAGTACAAACTCCACTCCCACTGTCCCAACTGTAAGTCGAGTGGAGTACACAAAACTGCACACTTCACTTCACACCGACTCCAGTGCACAGTGCAGTTGCAGTAGTGCAGCACTGCAGCACTGTGCACACACAAGGGGGTGTTTGTTTGGAAAAAAAAGTCCAATGAAGGGAATTTGGGGGGTGAGTTCAGAAAAGATTATTGGCGGGGAGGTGCAAGAATCTCGAGTAAAGGGGGTGTTTATTTTGAGGAGGAGTAAAAGATAGTGAGTGATGTTTTGGCGAGGGATGACGGTACGCCGTGGCGGTACTCATACAGGGTGCTCAAAAAGTTACTGTGCAATGAGTGAGTGAGTGCACTCGTGGTATAGAATTAAAACAAAATTAACGGTCAATTCTATTACAAATTACAATTTTTAGCAGTAAATAGGTTTTATTTATTTAGTACATCTTATCTTAAAGGAAATGCTAAAAAAGATCCTCCATTGGCATTTAAGACATTATTTTCTCTACACTGACAGCAGTAGCATTCAAATGCACATCAACTTTTCGAACATCCTGTACATATTGGAGAGCACTAGTGAGTAGTAGTGTAAATACAAAAGAGGAGAATTTATTTTACTTTTTTTTTAAATGAATGTGGAGGTAGGTTGTTTGTACTTACCAAAACAGCAAGCCAAGAAGTATGTACTCAGCAAGTAAATAATGTTAAAGACGATATCCATGATAATCTTTAGTCCCAATCTGCAATATGCAGTTGGGTGATATTCTGATGTTGGAGACCATTCAGCTAGGGGGGCCCCACCGTATGTTTACTGGTTTTTCTCTCCTTCTTTCCTTTTTCTATTTTTTGGGGTTTTCTTTTTTAACTTATAAGAAAACAAAAATGTAACAGTAGAGGAGGCATGATCTGGCCGTGTTATGGGGGCTAACCCCCAGATTTTCTTTCTGGTAGATGTTAATCCAAAGCAAAAAAAATTATTTTCCCTTTTATACTCATATATCTATTTGTTTAAATATATATGTGTGTGCGCGTGTTTGTATAAATATATATATATATAAGGAAGGAATTATATTTAATCCCTTCTAGTACTGGCGTGTAAACAAATTTCAGTATTTTCTATTGTTTCTTTAAAAAAAAAAAGGACACATCAAATAATCCTCGATGTTGCTAACGGTTAACAAAAAACAAGCTTTAAAATAGATAACTATATATAAAAATACATCAGTGGTAGAAGATGAAGTCGGTGGGCATGATTAATATAAAAGATTTTCCTTATTTCTTTTATACTGCTGCCCGGAGTGTCGTTATTAAGAGGGTCCAGCATCATCTTTACTGCCATTGAGTGTCATTACACTCAAACTAGCTTTCTATCTTTCTTCCTTCCCTTTTTCTTTCTTTCCCAAAATACTCCTTCTATTTTCCCCTCAGTCTCTATCCCTCCCTATCAAGCCTTTACCATTTCTCTCCTTCTTTTACCCAGTTGTTAGTTCTTATAACTCTCCTCGCACCGCTACCCGGTTCATTACCCCTCTGTATAATAATGCACCCTCTCCCGCTTACTCTCATTATCCCTCCGTTTTTGTTGATGTTGACACTGCCTGTTAAACTCCTTTTGACATGGCTCTCCTCACCCTGTTACTCACTCACCTTGCCTTCCTATGTTTGCTTAGTATTTCACTCTTTCTCTTTAGTATCACTCCCTTTGTTAACTGTTGGCCTTTTCTTTCCTAAGTGTCACCTACTCTTTGTACATTCCTTACACTGTCTTTTCTTATTCCTTTCTACTGACCTTATTGCTGTTTTATTTATTTGTTCATTTTACTCTACTTTTTCTATTTTCTTTGTTTTGTTCCAATGTATATTTTTCTTTCTTTCTTTTTTTACACTTCCACATGAAATCTTTTTCTTTTATTTCCTTATTATTACTCACCTTTTTAAGTAACCCAGTGAACTGAGTTTTTCTTTCTTTTCTATATTATTTTTTTTTACCGTTAAAACTTTATTGTTTCTGTATTCTCTTGTATTTTTTTCCAAGCCCTAACTTTTTTGTTGAATTTATTTTATCTTTATTTTATTTTATTTAGAAATTAAAAAAAAAACGTTTCTATCTTTTTGATAGCCCTCTCCCATGTGTATTTTTTTGTTTTTACTCTCTCATCATTTTCTCTCTTTCTGTACTTGTTCTATCGAAATAACCCTCTCTTTTTATGTAAGTCTTTCTCTCACACTTAACTCTCTTTTTTGGCCTAGTTATCCCCCCCCCGTTCAGGTTCTCACCTTTTTCTTCATTTATTTTAAACATTTTTTTGTAAAAATTCTTTAAAAAAAAAAAACAAATTCTGCGTGGAAAAATTACTTTGAAGAAATAAAATTCAATAAATAATCTAATATATTCCTCTTTAATTTAATTTACAACAAGTCGTTTGAATTCATTTTTTATTCTTCATTTCTTTAATGCTTCTTAAATCCAAAATTTCATTTTCTTCTCTACTTTCTTTTCACACACACAATTTTTACACTCTGACACATAACCCCCCCAAAAAAAAAAAAATTAATTTTTTGTTTTTTATTAGCCAATTTTACATTGAATTCTCATTATTGAATAATTGTGACAGGTCTTAATTTCATGCTGTAAAATATCATATTTGATTTTAAAAAAAAATTAAATTTCACTTTTTTAAAATTTTTATATTGTTTGATTTTTTTTTCCTGAGGCACAAGCGCAAGAATATCTGACGTTCCCGACCGACTCACCGCCTACACTAAATAGAATTACTATATACAACCTACAACCATGAAAAAATATTTTTACGTTTACAAACGGTTATCAGATTACAACAACGCCTAAAACTTCCCCTTATATACTTTATTACATTCTAAATTTATGTTGATTTTATTAAAACAATCTTAATTTTGACTTAGATAAAAATCTAATATTTTATGATTCACTGTGCACTATTTTCTACGGACATCTCTCTAGGCACAGTAAAAAAAATGAGCCAAGGGAAGTAACTCTTAAAACTTTTTCCTATGTGTAATATGTAAAAACTGAAGAAAATTTCATTCATTTTTTTAAACAGATTTTCCTGAATTTAAAAATATAATAGATGAATTTGTAAAACTACTAAGCTTATCAAGAAATTATTAATAAAATTATCGATAGATTCCAATTTGAAATACAGACAGACAGACAGAGAGAAAAAAAACAAAATAATATTTCAACAAATGTGGATAAGTAAGGCAAAAATAATTTTAAAAAAAAAACTTGCAGAACTAACAAAAAAGAGAAAGGCCGCTGTAAAAGCACCAAGCTATCAGGGCTTTAATTTCTCGCCCACAACAAAAAACAAGAGCAAGTAAGAAATCTTTTAAATTTAGATGTTAATTTCTTCCTCCTTTTTTCAGTTGAAAAAAAAAGTTGTTTTACCCACCAAAATTTCTAACTTACCCCATTTGGGATAATTTATCACTGTTCCCCAACCACTGACTAAAGAAATTCAGAGTACTACACAGAACAAATGCTGACTGGTTTTTAATGCAATCATTTTCAACTTCAAAATGATTTTAGTCAACTTCAAAATAGACTTATTTTCACGTAAAAGAATTAATCAACTTTAAAATGGACTTATTTTTAAGTAAAATAATTAATCAACTTCAAAATGGACTTATTTTCAAGTAAAAGAATTAATCTACTTTAAAATGGACTTATTTTCAAGTAAAAGAATCAATCAACTTCAAAATGGACTTATTTTCAAGTAAAATAATTAATCAACTTCAAAATGGACTTATTTTCAAGTAAAAGAATTAATCATCTTCGAAATGGAACAATCAACTTCAAAATGTATTAATAAACTTCAAATTGGAAAACAACTTCAAAATGAGAAATAATCAATTTCAAAATGGAATAATCAACTTCAAAATGAGAAATAATCAATTTCAAAATGGAATTATAAACTTCAAAGTAAAAAAAACTTAAAGATGAGAAATAATCAAACAAGTTTTTTTCTAATTTGGAGTTTATTAATCCATTTTGAAGTTGCCTGTTCCGTTTTGAAGTTGATTTATCCATTTTGAAGTTGCCTGTTCCATTTTGAAGTTGATTAATCCATTTTGAAATTGAATAATTCTTTCCTTTGAAAATAAATCCTTTTTGAACATGATTATTATCATTTTGAAATTGAATTGGTGTAGATTTTTAAGTATTAAAATTGTAATTACATTACATTACATACATAAGACTAAATGACTAAAGAAGATAAGGCATGACTAACTAAAAAGGCATTGTTTGACACGACTAAATGATAGTTTGACAAGTTTGTCCAATTGATAAACAACGTTCAGAGCATGTTTTTTTTCCTTTTTTTAAACAATTTTTCTTTTTATCTTTCCCTCTTTCTCTCATTCCTTTTTCTCTTTCTTTCTTTCAATCTATCTTTTTCTCTTTCCCTCTCTCTCATTCTTTTTTCTCTTTCTTTCTTTCTTTCAATCTATCTTTTTCTCTTTCTCTCTCTCTTATTCCTTTTTCTCTTTTTTTCCATTTTCTCTTTCTTTCATACAATCTTTCTTTCTCTCTTTCTCATTTCTTTTTTTCTTTTTCTCTTCATTCTATCTTCAATCTATCTTTTTCTTTTTCTCTCTCATTCTTTTTTCTCTTTCAGTCTTTCTTTTTCTCCCATTCTTTTTCTTTATTTATTTCTCTATCCCTTTCTCTTACTCTCTCTCTTTCTGTCTCTCTCTCTCTCATTCTTTTTTTCTTTCTTTAACTCTCTTTTTCTCTTTCTTTCTTTCTCTCATTCTTGTTTTCTTTCTTCTATCTTTCTCTTATTCTTTCATTCTATCTCATTCTTTTTCTTTCTTTCTCTCTCTTTTTTTTTGTATTTCTTTCTCTCTTTTTCTTTTCCTCTCTCGTACTTTTTTCTCTTTCTTTCTCTTACTCTTTCTTTCTTTCTTTCTATGTCTTTTTTCCTTTCCCTTTTTTCCTTTCCTCTCTCTTTCTTTCTTTTTTGTAATTTTTTCTCTCTCTTTCTTTTCTCTCTCTCTTTCTTTTTCTAACCCATTCCACTGTTAATCTTTCATGAGCATGCCCCATAAAAGAGAATTTTATAAGCTACAATAATGTAGTCAGTCGTTATATTAAAAAAATCAACCGTTTTGGCGCAAATAGCAAAAAACTTAAATTTGGCAGCCATTTTCCAAGATGGCGGACAAAGCTCAAGGTGGATCGACAGGGACTTTTGATATGTTATTGCTAAGGGTCTAAAGAAGTTATGTGCCAATTTTCAGCTTGTTATAAATGTTTTCATTTATTTGCCTAAAATCTGACTAATTTGACTGGAATAGGAAATGTTTGAATTAAAAATAGCTGTGTATCTTCAAATGTGTAAAGACAATATTTTTACAAGGAAGGGGGCACTTGGCCCAGTGGGTAGGGAGTTAGACTTTGGAATCGTGATACGCAAGTTCGAATTCTAGTTGTTCCATTCACGATCATAATTCGACTAATACCCTTGGGAAAGGTATAAATCCAAACCCTTTCTCCAACAATGGGTTAAATAGTGCAAATTGCATCATTCTAAAAAGAAAAACTATGTGTGAACATTTATCAAAAACTGATTGTTCTCAGCATTAAATAACCTAAAAAGGTTGATATGCTGTATAACAAAACAAACGATTTTTTTTATAAATCACAAATCTTATTAAAGACCACTCGATTTGTTATTAAACATGATTTAAACATCCTAATAACATTATTATTTATTAATATTACTATTATGATTAAAGACCCAAACTAATATTATTCTTCATATACAACACCTACACCACCACCACCTTGTCGAGCCCTCCCCCTCCTATTCCCACCTTCCCTCCATCTAATAATTAATTGCAAACCAGTCATTCATTAATGACCCCCTTTTATCCTGATCCCCACTCAAAAGTCACCCCCTTGAAAGGGGCAAGGGTCCCTTGCTCCAAATTCCTTTCCTTCCTTGTGGATCTGAAAGAGCTGACTCACAATCTTGGGGCTACTTACTCACTTGCTAAGTCAACAATATCATTATCACCAGACCCCCATCCCACCTGACCCCTCCCCCCATCTATATGAAAGCTCTCAGGTAAACAACTTGAATACCTGACATGTTTTGACAAGTTATTAAATAACTTAATGAGTCTCAAGTTTTAGGCAAAGAATTTCATTTATAGTTTATTTTTATTTTTGAGATGAGGCATCATAATTTAGGAATTAACTTTATTGTTCGCACTTTTGTCCTCATCTGAGTAGGTTTTTGATGTTTCTACACCAATTATAGTTTATTTTTATTTTTGAGATGAGGCATCATAATTTAGGAATTAACTTTATTGTTCGGACTTTTGTCCTCATCTGAGTAGGTTTTTGATGTTTCTACACCAATTATAGTTTATTTTTATTTTTGAGATGAGGCAT
>JAUZSX010261420.1:0-15062 GCA_034780655.1 Idiosepius hallami
TCATTGTTTTCTTATGTTATGATGAGAAGGCTTATGCTTATGTGGGGTTGAAGTTATCAAATACCGTGGAATTTACAGGGGTTCTGCTAGTTAATATTAATACATGAAGATAGATGGATGGAGAGTTGTGTTGATAGAAGTACAGGGTGTCCAAAACGTCTCTGAAGAATTGATGAATTGCCCTTGGATTTTCAGAACCCCCAAAATCAGTTATTTTGTTTCATAATGAATCCATTGAAATGAAAATTGGCTTCATCTGACATGGTCAACTTTTGCAGAAAATTCTGGTAATTTTTGACAGGTTCTTATATTTAAACTGCATATTGAATCCTTGTTTAAAAATCTTCAAATGACTTTTTGGACACCCTTAAAATTGGGGTCATTTTGGACAAGTTTTCACATTTGAACTGCATATTGAGCCTTTGTTTGAAAATCTTTAGGCTTCAAGTGACTTAATTTCTTTATATTTAAAAAGCGAACAATAGTTTGCCATTTGTTTTTGCTAAACCTTTTTATTTTAAGTTTTGCTTCATTTGTTAAAAATATTTGCATTCATTTTTTGGGTTAAAAAAGTTTTCAGAAGATAAAGTCTTTGTAGCGAAAATGTTTGCCACTGTGGGGGGGGGCACAAATGGCAACTCATAATTTTGGCTTAGTAGGATACTGTTCTGCCAATGTGAACACTTGTTTTTTATATGCAGATGATATGCATGTCTCTTTTTATATACACGGTTCGAATACGGAATTTCTTTCTTTTTTTTATGATGAAGCTTCATAATTAAGGAATTAATTTTATTATTTGGACTTTTTTCCTCATCTTAGTAGGTTTTTGATGTTTCAACACTATGTTTGAGATGAGGCTTCATAATTTAGGTATTAACTTTATTATTTCTGTTATTAGTTCTGCTGTTACATTTTATTTTACACCACGCTTTCAGTTACAGCCTTGTTGAATTTTTTATATTGTTTTTTTTTTAATTTTTGGTTTCAGTTATTACTGTTTCAAATTTGCTTTAGTTGCATTTTGCAATTGAAAAAGTATAGATTGAATTCAAAATAATTCTTCCAATTTTTTTATTCCGACAGAATGGATCAGAGAGGGATTGCAAATTGCATTTTTATGATGACTGAATCTATGCATTCACCATCTGAAACTTTTATCTCTGTCTTGTATATGTTAACAGTATGAGACTCTAAAAAAGTAATACTTGTCATTGACATGTGTCAGAAGCACAGATGTGTCATTGAATTCCTCCGTGCCAAAAAAAATTGACTGATTACCATACACAGACGCCTGTTGAACATTGACAAACCCGATGCAACTGATATCAACAGGATTAGGAAATTTGAAAGTTGGTTAATCCCATTTTGCAATTGAAAAGCTATAGATTGAATTCTTTTTCTTTATTTTAATGTACCAAAAACATTTTTAATACAGAAATGATATATAATTAAAAACATTAAAATTAAAAAAAAAAAAAACACTAATTAAGAAGAGAGTAAGAAGGGTTTGAACGTGTGTGGGGGGGTCTTTTAGCTGTTTTTATGGAAAACACCTAAATCATCAGTTAATTTCTGAGTAATGAATAGAAAGAGACAAAAATTAGGCTGTGGGAAAGCATTTGAAATTAAGTCTTAGTTTTAGGAATGAATGATTGAATGACTCATAAATCAAAAGGCTTCCTTTTTTATTTGATACTAGAACTATTGAACACCTTTGCCACCAAACTAATTAAGGAAGCCTATTAAATGGGAAAGAAAGCAGTTAATGTGTAACGACACACGAAAATACTTTTTATACTAAACTAATTTCTAATGCTGTTTTCTACTAAGTTCATTTCTAAAGCTTTTCTGCTAGTTTACTCCGGCGACTCCGCAACTGTTTGACTAGAGAAAAAGCTGACTCCCAGAAAACTGTATTTTGAGTAATTTAAAAAAAAATCAGCAAAGATGAAGTTTTTAAAATAAAAGAATGTTTAAAATAAATATATACTTTATATATAATGTGAACATTTCAAAAAACATTAGTCGGACCGTGGTCAAAAATAATCTTAAAATAATCAAAAATAATCTTAAAATCACCTCCCAGAAATTTGACTTACACAAGTACGGTAGGTCTTTCCTGCCATATTATACTTATCAGGTTATTAATGGTATGCAAAAAAACTAATAAGATAAAAAAAATAATAACTATATTGGAAAAAGAGGAAATAACGAACGTTCACCATAATTGATGTTTTTAATCATGTGTAGTTTTTGTCTATTTGCTTACAAGGTCTAACATCAGTTGTCTCCCTTACACACAGTCAGGGCAGCACCTTAAAGAAGGTCTTGGTCACAGGTCAGGGCTTCTTGTCTAACAAGAAAGTGTTCGTCGTTTTTTGGTTCAATAAAAAAGAAAGAAATAGTAGAAAATTGTTACAATTGATTGGGGTTTTTTTTTTACAAGCTGCCGGCAACCTGGAATAACTTAATCGGTTTTACTTTTAAATTTCACCGCTTTCATTACAATTACGACTGGGAAAAGTTTCGTTTACTACGAATACGATATATTTCAAAATAATTTTTTTCATCTTATTGAATAATTATTCTTTTTTTCTTTTAATTTGTTTTGTTTTTATCTGTATATTTTTGTTCATTTTTATATTGGTTTTGTTTAATTATTTTTAAAAAATATGAAAACTCAAAATATTAAATAAATAAATCAATAGTATTAAATTATTCAATAAAAAAATTAAACTTTATTTAATCAAGTCAAATAAGACAAGAACACAACAAAACTCTTTCGAAAAAAAATTAAATTTTAAACTTTATTTAAAAAAGAATGAATATTTTCATAATTATTTCGTTATTTTCATGATAATTAGTTCTGTCAAAATAATTAGTTCTGTTAAAAATTAACTGATTCACCAGCACCACCACCACTTGGGCACAGTGGCACACACACCGACCGCACCGTAGTACGGACGTAACGTGCAGTGAGTGCACCTGCACGCACCAACAACGTCGTCGTGTGTGTACCCGAAATGCGCCCTATTTAAGAGGCCTCTTGTAAAAAAACATCTTTGATTTTTATTCAGTTTAATCTTTTGAACCCTAAAGGGCCGATTTCGACCCAGAGATAACATAAAGGGAAAAGAAGACAAACCAATATTTTGACCCTATTGTTCTTACACTAAACATCTCTGGGTGACTACTTGGTAATTTTGATAAGTAGAGGTCCAAAGCGTTAAACAAATTTTACATTTTATTTAAATTTTTTTAAAAGCAAATAAAAAATAACAATGATTTCAAAGATTTAGTCAATGTGATAAAATAGAAAAAAGCTTATTGGCCAGTATGGGGCTCGAACCCACGACATTCGCGTTATTAGCACGACGCTCTAACCAACTGAGCTAACCGGCCTTGGATATAAATTCACTAAAAATTATGTACTATATTTTTACATAAAATATTTGTATTGTTTTAAATTTATTATAATTTTGTTTTTGTCGAAAAAGACGAGCGAATAATGACTGGGAAATTGTTTCATTTGCATTAAAATGGCCAGATTATTAATAAATAACTAAAGCTTGAATACTAATTTAAGTAAGCAGAAAAATAAATTTTACACAGTTTGAATTTAAAACTAAAGTCGTAAAGCTTAACAGTTTTCATAATGTTTCCCTTTCGTTAAAAAATTAAAATAAGTGGTTGTTTGGTTTGGTTTAGTTTGTTCAATAAGTAATAATAAGCAAATCTTAGGAGGAGAGACATTTATGATTTGATCAAACTGCTACTTCATGGTGAAAATCCAACAACAGCAAATATGCGCAACTGCACTTACACTGCAGTTTCAGTTAGTTACAGTTATTCGGTAGCCATATTTTTGGTTTTAATATATTGAACTTTTTTTGTCAATTAGATTTTTATAGAAATAATTAAGAGATTAAATTATGATTTAAATCTAATCAGGTATTCTTGTACCTTTTATGATTGATTACGATCCTAAACAAACACCTTATTGTGAGTTTTGTTTAACCCTAACCCGCAACTATTGAATAAATATTTAATTAACTATCATGCATCATAACATACAAAAATTTAAAATTAAAAAAATGCATAAATGTTGTAAATTTGTATTAAATTATAACTGCAAAAAATCGAAAAAACTAACTACTCCATTAACTGCAAGTGCAAAAACGCAAAACGGCAACGCAACAACTCAACTTCAAGGTTTTGCCAAAGGGTCGCGACCCTTTTCAGTCATTTCAGAGTTTATTTATTTAGCATAATTTTATGAAATGTCGATGATTTTTTTAATTGTAAATAATCGACATTTGCTTTGACTGTGGCACTGTGGCAGTAAGAATTGCTTGGTAGCAGCTTCTTCAGCTATCAAATAATTTACGTCGTTTACGACAATATTGCGGAGGGTCCGTCGTGTCCGATTTTTTTGTTGGTGTGTCTACATAGTATATATAAAACTCCTTCTGACAAAAACAGAATTAATTATAAATAAAATTAAGAAAAATAATTACTGATCATCCCTGGTGGGATTCGAACCCACGGCCTCTGGATTAGAAGTCCAGCGCGCTATCCCCTGCGCTACAGGGACTACATTTACATCAGCCATTTATTTGTATATATAATATTTACAGAAAGATTTTTTCTATTAATTTTCAATATTTAATAGAAAATCTAAAAGCAAGCTCTTACATTAAACAAATAATTGATTTTTATTTTTAACAGATAAAATAACAAAGAAAAAAAATACATAATGCAAAATCTCAAGTTTAACTTAGCAACGTTTGTTTCGTATTCAATTAACATCTAACCAACAACAATAGTCGCACAATAATTTTTTTTTAAATTTAATAGCAACTTGGAATAAACCATTTTTTTTAACCAAAACCAGTATTTAACGTTTTAACACACGATTTTCTATAGTTCTTAAAAAAAAAACAATACTTACTTTATTATCTAGTTTAGCGTTGTAATTTCGTAATGTTAAAATAGTTTAGTGTCGGTAACATCTTGTGGTAACTGCCAAATTTATAATCGATTATCTACAAACTACTCCGTTATAAAAGTACTTTTTCACTTAATAATCGATGACAAAATAGAGTAGATGTTTATAACCTGATTTTTGGTAGTTTTTAATGAGAGACTCATTACTATATATACGACTACGACACGACATCAAACTTTTTACGACGTTGCAACGCTAAACTAGAAGGGTCGTCGTACACTTTTGACTTAAATAATTTTTTTTTAAAAGCCAAATGACTTCAACTTCAGTCTTAATGAAATCATTTTCTAAAACTATATGTTTATTAGTATTCACGTCAGAAAATATCTGTTTATACTGACAGGCTTGTTTTGGTTTGTTAGCCGTTAACAGAGACCGAAAAGAGTAGGGTTTTCGGGTCGTTTTTTTTTTATCTTAAATTATTTTTCAATTTAATGCTTGAAGTTGCTGGGCTGGAATATTGGTTTTGATTTCTTTTTAAATTAAGTTCATTCCTCATTTAATAATCTGTGAAAATGTCATATTGATTAGATAATTACCTGATTTTTGATAGATTTTTAAAGAGAGACTATGCTAAGAAAAATCCATAATTTGGCCGGATTTTACGAAAATAAAGTCCCCAACCTCACTTTAATGGGTTAAACGCTACTCACATAAGGTGAATTTTATTTAAGTATCAAGTCAAAATGAATGGATTTATTTTTGTTGTTGTTGATAATCGATCTAATTTTGCTGGTCACTCACTCGCACTCGATGATGACAATGAAACTATAAACAATGCTAAACCAAAAATAAAAGATTGATTTTACCCAAAATTATGTTTTGAGTGAGTAAAGACGATACAAAAGAGCATTAAAAAAATTGGATGTTAAAGTAAAAAAAATACTACACAAGCAAAAGTTTTAAAAATCTTTGTGGTACAATACAATACAAGTAACACAAATAGTTGTCGTTTGTAGGGAAAACGGACGGGCTTCTTCTTCGTCCCTCTCTTAGGTGCTTCTTGTTATGTTTAGTCTTTTTTGTTGTTCCTGGATGTAAAAACGTTATTAATCGAAAATAAATAAGAAATAAGTCATGGTTAATCTACTTTTAAATTAATAATTATTTTAATATTATTTCAAAATATTTCTGTTTAAAACTAGAATTATGCCAAGATGGAAAAACGCTGTTTTTCAACGCATATTTTATTTTACTAACAACTTTTACTTTAGAAACGAGAAACGTTGAATAATTTACCTTTAAAACATCAAAACAATGTTAAATTGTTATAATTATGTGAACAGGAAATCAATAAATAAAAGTGAAAATATAAAACATTAAAATTAATTACATTACATTAATAAAGTATAAGCTTTATATAGAATAAATTACAAGCGAATCATAGGGAAGCAGAGTGGCGCAGTGGAAGCGTGCTGGGCCCATAACCCAGAGGTCCGTAGATCGAAACTACGCTCTGCTAATATTTTTTTTTTTTTTATATATCAATTTATTTTAGAATTCAAACGAAATTTTGAGTAAACTGAACTCTCTGCACTGGCAAAAAGTTTAAGTCCCTCCCTTTCTTGTGCTTGTGTGGGTGTTAATCAATAATCAATCCCTTTCCGTTAATTTTTTTTCGAACAATTTATTTAAGAAATAAGAAGAAATTCATCAACAATCAAAATTATTAAACAATGGTAAAAAAAAAAATATTTAAAAAAAATTAATTTTAAATTGGCATGAAAAAAGAAACATGCATCGGCCGGGAATCGAACCCGGGCCGCCCGCGTGGCAGGCGAGCATTCTACCACTGAACCACCGATGCTCACGAAGTAGTTCGTGCTCTAAAATATAATATGAATCTACTTTATAATTGCCAATTTTATATATTGGGATTTTTCTTTAAAAGTTTTTTTGTTTTTTTAAATTTTAGAAAAAATAAAAATTATTCAAAGAGTTTAATAAATATTCTAGACAACAATTTGAAATATTAAAGACTTTACCGGTGACAAGAGAAATCTTGTTCCCTTGGATAAAATTAGCGTTTATGTCAATGACTTAATGCTTTTAAACCCTAAAACTACTAAAGATTATTAACTGTTGTATAAGAAAGATTTTTAAAGATTAACGAGTTTAAATTTTCATTAAAAAAAGATTCATGTGAACATATTGGTATTGAAATAAAAACGAACAAGACAAATAATTGTTTCTAATTTCCTTACGTTTCTTTTCTTTCGCACCAAAACAAACACCAACACCACCCACATATCACACATCACCAGTCACCATCATACAACTAGTCACCACTTACCGCTAGAAGGCCATTATTCTAGACTTTAACCGTTTCCCACTCTTTTTATTAATCTGGTACTAGTGGAGATTAGATATTCGGGTCGGGTAGTCGGGTACTAGTGGAGATTTGTTTGTTGGGTCAATATTTCATTTTATTTAATGTGATTTTATTTAGTTAATTAATTAATTAATTAAAAATAATGATTTTTTTAAATTAATTGTTGCTTTGTCGATTTACAATTGGAAAAAATAAAATTTGATTAAAAAATAAAAGTGAGCTTAGATGAATATTTATAAAATGCTCGTCAGTAAATTACATAGCCTCGTTTTCGTTTATACTTTTTTTTAAATAGAAATGACGACAATTTTTTCTTAAAATCTATGAATGATACATTTGTTTAAAACTGAAATTATCGCAACAACATTCTCTCTATTTTTATGGAACAATTAATTATCTCTAAAAGAATCATAATGATTTGCTTTTTTTACCCCTTTTCTACCAGAACACAGAGACATCAATTACAGAAGGAATAACGTTTTTAATCAGTCGTCTCGTCATTCTTCCAGGTTGGGATTTGAGGGAACATTGAGCAATTAAGCATAGGGCTAGATCGACTCTTTCTTGTAAACACAAGTATGCTATAGAAACAGCAAAAATACAAATTTGCTGCCCAAATCCACCATTCGCCCCACCACTGACTGTAACGATTGAAAAGAAAAATATTTCTTCTACGGGAAACCTAGTTTGCAAAAAAAAATCAAATTTTTACGTCAAGTTTCAATCTGACCAAAAAAGTGATGTTTTCCTTGCATTTAATAATTTTGCTTAAACTTATGCCATATTTTTGTCTTTCTTAAATATGAGTTTAATGTAAAGCAATTTGTTAGTTTTAAAAATAAACCGATTTTCTTTGATTCCAATTTGAGTGGAAATTATTTCTTTTTTGATTTGCTTTTAAGGGAGATAACTTCTGGATATTTATTATCTCCCTTTGATCAGTGACAAATAAATCTTTTTATTTTTAATTGTGAAAAATAAAAGTGGAAATGTTTTAATAAAGTTTTCTTTATTTGTTACAAACTGTTTAAAATAAATATTTAAAAAGACACGCTTAATAACAAGTGAGTTTATTTAATAATTTTGCTTACGAAATTCAGCGAATATTTTTTCCCAACAAAATGGTTAGTAAAATTTAAAATTATAATTCTAAGGAAAAAGTGGATTTCAATTTTAGTTATTGCAAAAAAAAATTATAAAAAGGAAATTTGGGTTAAAAAAATTAACAAAAATAAACAAAACAGGAAAATCCGTACGCGAAATTCAATGTCGTTATATTTTAGAAAACAAAATGTTTTCATAAAACACATCATCACCGTAATCATTAAGGAATTTAAAAAATATATTTTAAAAAAGGCTGATTGTGTGGATTTTTTTTCTTTTTTAAAAGTAAAAATTTTTAATTATTTCACTCATAAATCGGTTTTATGGACAAAAAGGGGAATAAAAACACACCTGGTTGGTTTGGACGGTGACGAACATTACGAAAGACCGTTCAATCTGATACAGAAAATACCTGTATAATATAAAGTAAATTCAAGATTTTTTATATGAAATTCGATATACCATGAAAAAAATCAGAAGTTCCAGAATTTGTCCATAATTACTGAAATCCATTAATTAAGATCCGTAAAACCGAAGTATGAGTGTATTTTAAAAGGCTCTTAACGACATGCCGTCAACCAATCTGATTCCATCATGTCGTCTTCTTCACTTAAATTGTTTTTTAAAAAAAAAAAAACTCCAACTCAAAACATTATATATCTACAAAACACGTACCAAAAAAAGCTTTGTGTCTGTGCATCGAATGTGAACGAGGTTAAATAATAATGATAATAATAATTTAACTCAACATAAAAAAGAAGATTTTTCAAAAGTTTCTTGTAGACCTTTATTTTTTTCGTCCATTGGTTGTTGTTTGTTGTCTGGGTAACACACAAACTTCTTCCTTGTTCTTTTTTTTTTTTTCACTTTTTGTGGGCCTTTCGCTCCCTCTGTCCACCTATGGACATAATATATTATTAGTTGTACTACTAATACTAATACTGATAGAAACCTATCATATATATATATGTGTGTGTGACGACAACTCAGAACTTATGAAGCCTTTACACGTGTATGACCAAAAAGACAAACTCATGGATTCTATGATGTATAAATCTATTAAAATTGCCGCAGTTGTGGCAAATTATTGGTAAGAACAAAAACTATAAGTATTTTCTTTTTATTTATAATTTTTTTTTTTGCATTGTTGTTGGGTAGTGGTTGGTGTGGGTGTGAGATTTAAAAAGACACTCAAAAAAGCCACAAAACAAAACCCCTTGATTTAATGATCATCAGGTATTAAAAAAAATAAAGATTTCTTTCTTTTTAACTTTGTTTTTTTAAATAATAGAATTTGATTTTCAGAGGTTTTTTTCCTCGTTTTAGATAAGATAATTTTATTCGATCTTCTTGGTATTAGGCCAAGAAGCAAGAAAACAAACATGCCAGACACAGACGGGGACGGGCCCTCAGGTGTCCCAAACTTTTGGAACGGGCATTCCCTCCCTTCGTCTGTCTCCTTTTCTCTTCATATCTCGAATTAAAAGTTTACACCGTGTAAAAAATTTAATCCTTTGATTCCTAAAGGGTCGAAATATCGGCCATGATGACAACAAGGCAAAAGAAGACACACCAATATTTTGGCTTTAACGACACCAGTGACTACTTGGTTATTTTCATAAGTTAGGGTTCAAAGGATTAAAATACATTCGAAATCATTGCCTTAAAAGTTTCGGAAGTTTAGATAATAATCATAATAATGTAATCATTAATTAAAAAAATTAAATAGTTTAATTAAATATTTACTCATTTGAAATTGTAAATTAAATTTTCTGTCCAATACAAATGTTAGGTTTTTTATTTTTGATTTTCATTTTTAAAAATAGTTAATATCTGCCTGCGCCATGTAAAAACTCACTTTTAATGTTGATTTTTTGGGGCTATTCGGATCTGCCTGCATTGATTAAACGAATGTCACATTTAAAATTGGTGCTGTTCATTGCTGTTCTGTTTTGTTAAACACTTTTTATAGTATTAAGATCTTTAAGTAGCGACTTTTTTATACAAATGGTTTTTCATTGACGGCTCCCGTTTTTATATTAAACCCTGACATCAACCAAATCTCGAGCATCACAACCCTAATCCTAACTCTAATCCTAAGCAGCCCCGAATATCCCTATAAATCAAGAATTAAGGTGAGTTTTTTTGGATGGTGGGTGGGTGGTGGTAGGTATGACGGGCTGATTTTTTAATTTTACCCCTCGCGACATTAAAACTAGTTTTTATGTGAAATAACAAATATTAACTGGTTTTGTTTTGTTTTTATAATTAAAACAAAGAAAAACGAATTAAAAGCAACAAAAAATTATTTAAATTTTTGAACTGATAGTATCAAATGTCTGCAATTTTCTGTCATACCTAGTTCTCGCTTGGAGGTTACTTCTTTGATGATGTATCTTGTCTTCTGCTAATTTCGATCTGTTATTTTGATTTTAAATTCCAAGATTTTTTTTCTTTAAAAAATTGTCGTAATTTTTAGAAAGCCGAAAACGTATTTGAGTAAACTACAGATATATTGCCACGGCAGCAATAACCAACTTAGCCCCAGTGCAGCGGACAGTACCGGCCCGCAACAATCTAATTCTTTAAGTTTCACCCTTTCTTTCTAAAAAAAAATATCGAATTTGTTTCAGGGTCCGAATACCCAATGCATCAAATTTCAAGTCTCAGTATTAAAAAATTGGCAAATTACTTTAGTGGAGACTGTTTTTCAGACACATAAAATTTATATCTATCCATCTATCTATCTCGAGTTATAGATATCAAATTTCAAGTCTCAGTATAAAAAAATTGGCAAAGTACTTTAGTGGAAACTGTTTTTCAGACACATTAAATTTATATCTATCTATCTATCTATCTATCTATCTATCTATCTATGTCTAATTATATATATAAGTGTGTATGTGTGTGTGCTTGTGTGCATGTGCGTGTATCAGATTGAATAACGTTAAACATAGCAATTACCGTAAAAAGAATTAAATATGTAGTTTTAACTACAACCAATGCATAAATGAATGAGCTTTTTATTTCGTTGATACGAGTTTAAAACAACCTAATTAAATCGTAAGATTCATTGTTATATTCTAAAGTTAGCATCATAATAATCAGTGAAAAAAATGAATTGATAGCACGTATTTAATCAATATATTTACTTACATAATCTTACATTTTAAAAAGTTTAATCAAAACAAAAATTGAAAACATTTATTCATTGCCGGTTGTGTCTCGTCGAAATGTTTTTGAAATTTTAAAAACAGTATTTATTAAAATTAGATTAAGAACTAGAGATTTAAGCAAATACTAGAAGTGTTACCCGGCTCTGCCCGGTGCCAGGAACTTTCCACTAAGATAATTAAAGAAGCCTATTATGTATGAGAGTAGTTAATGCTCTTATATTACTAAATTCATTTCTAATGCATTTAAAACTAAATTCATTTCTATTGCTCTATTTATACTAAATTCATGTCTGATGTTTGTTTGTTTATTTTCATACTAAATTCATTTCTAATACTTTTTTGGTATTCGTGTATTTTCGCACACATGGGTATTCATATGCAGTTTGAAGTAACTTTCATTAGATATGGCACCCATGGGTGTTCATATGCAGTTTGAACTAACTATCACTAGATGTGGCACCCATGGGTGTTAAAATTTAGTATTACCTTTTTTTAAATTCATTTCTGCTGCCTTTCTCTAAGGTAGTTAACGGAACCTATTATATGAATAGGCTGCACCATTCATATGTAAATTTTAGTGGCCAAAATCATTATGTATGTAATAATATTATAATTTATTTTTCTGAAGAGCTCTTCGTATAAACAGTCTGGGTTTTCTTTTTGTTTTTGTTTTTTGTTTAATAACTATCGTGGCTTTCTTTTCAAAAGAACTACAGGATGTAGGATCTCATACAAACACCTCAATCTAATTTTAAAAATAAATAAAATTTTCAATAGACTTAAATGATTCATTTCAAGTCTTTTATTTAGTATGTTATATTTCGGAGCTACCACTCCATTTTCAAACTTCTTGTTATGCTAGTATTTCAATGCTTATTTTATCTATTTATTTATTTGTTTGTTTCTTTCTCCTTTCTGTTTGTTCATGTTTGGTAGTCATGACGTTGATGTATTTTCTACAAATACGTTATTTTTTTTATTATTATAAACGTGTCTCATGGCATATTAAGAAGTTTGGAAATGGAGTGATAGCTCCAAAATATAACATACTAAAAAAAAACACTTAAAAAGCATCATTTAAGCTTTTTTTAAAAAATCATTTATTATATATATATGATGCTTCAGAAGAACTATAGTTTAACAATTTCTAAAAGTATATTGTTATATTTTTAAACTTTCTGAGACATTCGACTAAAATAACTTTATGAAATTTTTTACAGTGGAGTGGTTTTCAATTGCTGAATAATACACCATTCATGAGTGCTAAATGATTTATTAGAGCCAGTTTACGTCTATTGACAGATTTAATTTGGTGTAAAAATCAACTTTATACATAATGGGATATTGGCCAAAAACTATATACGAAAATTCTATTTCCATCCGTAGCAGATTAAAGGCAAACTGTTTTTTTAGTAGAGGAGATGAGTAAGAATTTTAATCAAAATGTTTCTTTTCTTATTTTCCACATCGATTACAACACATTGCATTGAGCATATTTACTATAAGATATGCTTGGGCAGCGACGGTGGAGCATTGGTAAAAGCTCGGGCTCTGGAATCGTATTACGCGAGTTCAAATCCCAGCCAAAACCTTTACTTTCACTTTAGCAGCCTCGGCCATATGGGGCTCGTTAACTCGGGAGGATAGGGCAGCTCATCTAGGTGAAGGGTAACACTGAATGTAAAAAGCCTGGGTAAGAGCACGTAAAAATGGTTCCTTGTGCCAAACTTGGGTTGGTGCTCACCAAGTAAAAACATAATAAATGGAAATAATGGAAAAATATTGTGCTTTGGACTGCATGTGTAAGGTGATGAAATTAAGGCTTGACGGTTTGAAATTAAGAATTTAAAATAAAAATATGTCATTTTTATATAAGTAGGGTTGTGATATGCTTTTGCTAAATTATTCTTGTCACTGACGTTTTTAGCATTTCTTTTACTTTTTCACTTATTGGTAGGGCTGTAACAACATTATATTTACTTGATAGAGTGCCTAACCAAGTTAGGCACAAGGCCATTTTTACGTGCTCTAAATACCTGGGCTTTTTTAATTCGGTGTTACCCTTCACCTAGACGAGTTCCTCTCTCGAGTTAACAAGCCTCATCTGCCCGAGGCAGCTAAAGTTAACGTAATAGTTTTGACTGGGATTTGAACTCGCGCAATACGATTCCAGAACCTCAGCTTTTTACCAATGCTCCACCGTCGCTGCCCAAACATACTTATATTAAAATGTTCTTGATACAGCCTTAATAACTAGGGATGTGACAAGATACTTCTCCAACATGAATTATACAAGGGCAATCAGACAAGAGAAAAAATGTGAATCCACCAATAAAAACAAAAGAGAAAAAAATCTCAAAACCAAAGTTTGTTTGTTTTTTACCGCATATCAACCTGAGGTCATTTAATGCCGGGAAAAAAAAACTTTTTTTTTTTTATAAACGCTTGTTTTTATTTTATTAACACACTGTTTTCTTAACATAATGTGCCTTATTTAACCCACAGCTGGCGGGAAAGTTGGGATTCATACCTTTCCCTGGGATTTTAGTCCAATAGTAAACTTACACGGAAGGACTGGGATTCAAACTCACATTTATGATTTCGAACTCGCGTACTACGATTCCGAAGTCCAACTGCCTTTCCACGCTGTCCCAGTACGGTCAAGTCACATTCGAGACACCGGTTTCCGTTGGATCACTCGATTAGAGTTACCCCCTAGGGCTAATACAGGGGTCTCAGTTTAGTCTGAGATTGCAAAAACTCTATAACAACAGGAAGACTAATCCAAGCCCAAAACGCGTGAGGAGAAGTCAACAACAACATGCTCGTCGTGGCCTAATGGATAAACAATCGGACTTCGGAACCGTAGCACGCGGGTTCGAACCCAAGTTGTTCCGTTTACGTTCACATATCGACTAATATCCTTGGGAAAGGCATGGATCCCCATCTTCCCTCCAGCTATGGATTAAATAGTTCAACTTGTGTTATTAAAAAGACTGTGTGTATAAAAATAACGTTTATCATAAGTAATTGTACTTGGCTTTAAAATTACCAAAAAAAGGTTGATACGCCGTTGAACATAAAAAACACAAAAAACGAAAAAGCGAATTGATATATATGGCATAGGTTTAATAGCAACAGAAGAAGAAAAGAAAGACCTTGACGTGTTTCTAATTATAAAAAAAAATCAAGTCTAGTATTCTAGACATTCAACAGTGGCTGAAAGTATGAAATGTGTTTAATTGATTGATTATTCAGTTTAGGCTTATCAACACAGAACATTTATTAAATGTGTTCGCTAACAGCGTCTATACGTGCAAATAAATCCTTACGTGACAGCCTTAATAACTTAAATGATAAAGGTTTGTAATATTTGTGGGATTGGTGGTTATAAATTGATGATGTGAACACAAATATTAACCTTAAAAATTATTCTTTA
>JAUZSX010261531.1:0-15060 GCA_034780655.1 Idiosepius hallami
AGATAAAGAAGACCGGGTGGAGCAATGGTTAAAGCTTCGACAATGAATTCGTATTACGCAAGTTCAAGTCCCAGTCAAAACCATTGCACCTACCATTAGTTCCGTCGGACAGATTAGTCTCGTTAATTTGGGAGAGTAACTCATCTAGGTGAAGGGCAACACTGATTTCAAAAAGCCCCCAGAAGGTCCTCAAGGTTAGGAGTTGAGCATAGGGCTAGTAACTCTTTCTCGTAAAAACAAGTATGATACGGAAACAGCAAATACGAATTTGCTGCCCAATGCACTACTGGGTGTAATGATTAAGACTAGTGACTCTTTCTCGTAAAAACAAGTATGATACGGAAACAGCAAATACGAATTTGCTGCCCAATGCACCACTGGGTGTAATGATTAAGACTGGTGACTCTTTCTCGTAAAAACAAGTATTGTACGGAAACAGCAAATACGAATTTGCTGCCCAATGCACCACTGGGTGTAATGATTAAGACTAGTGACTCTTTCTCTTAAAAACAAGTATGATACGGAAACAGCATAAACACATTTACTGCCCAACTACTGACTGTAATAATGGAATAATAGTAATAATAATCATTATCATCGGCAATCACTCGTGTTCGAGTATGACTGTCCTCCGTTTGGTCCCTGTGAACCCTTTCGGGAAGACGCCTGCGCATGATATCTTTTAATGTGGGGAGACTGATGCAGTTGCAGTCACCACAGAGGACTTGGTTTTAATGGCATGGAGAGAACCATGACGACTGGAGGTTATCGTCTGTTGCAGACTTCGACCGCCTTCAGGGTCATTGTAGACATCATCTGCCACATCCACCGTTTAACCCACCGTTTAACCACACTATTTAACCCATAGCTGAAGGAAGATTTGGCTTCAAACCTTTCCCAATGGTATTAGTGAACATGTTAACGTAGACAAAACAACTTGGATTCGAACCCACGTAGTACGGTTCCGAAGTCCGATTGCCTATCTACTTAGCCACGTCGACCACTAATAGTAATAATAATAGTAATAATAATAATATTGATAACAATTGTAAATAAAGGACAATGGAATTGATGGATGAATAAATAGACCCTTCAGAAACGTAATTATTCATGTTTCAGATTTTCTTTTTTTTCAAAATATTTCATTTCTCATTTTAATATTTAAAAAGACCTTGTCACATATAAGACTCAATGGAAAGAATATAATAATGATAATAAAATTGTACCCTGGTAGGAGCTCGGGTTGTGAGATCGTGTTACGCGAGTTCAAATCCCAGTCAAAACCATTACTTTCACTTTAGCAGCTTCGGGCAGATGGAGCTCGTTAGCTCGGGAGAGCAGTTCATCTACGTGAAGGGTAACACCGAATATAAAGCCCGGGTAAGAACACTTAAAAATGGCCTTGTGCTAATCTTGGGGGTGCTCACCAAGTAAATATCATAATAATAAAATTAATAATTAATAATAACAATACAATCTTTAATAAAATCTACCATTAATTGTAGTCAATATTGTTACAGTATATAAAAAGCTGAATTATAATAGGTCAGATTTTGGGATAAAGCTGGGCAAAATTTCAGCTTTAAATTTGAAGATTAATTTGTTAATTTTGTTCAGAAATGAGGTTCAATGTTTTGAGATCTACTTACTATATCATTTCTATTGGAAATTGAATCCCCATCTAATGTTTTCATTTCAAAAGTATTTATTTGTTATTTTATTAGACTTATGTTAAGTTTCTAAATATCAAATTCTAACTAAATTGGTCAAAGTACAAAACCTAGAGGCATGTACCATTTACTATATGAAAATAATTACCTAATGATTATTTAAATAATTGTCAAAAAGCCAAATCTAGGGTAGGTTGATTTTTTAACCTTGGTGATGTAGGGTTTATGATAATTGAGGTTTCATATGATAAATATTAATACAAAATGCTTTTTTTCCAAATCCTTACTGTCAATTTAATAAAACAACTTTAAAAGTTGAAAATAAAAGATATTAATTTTTTTCTAGTGAGCCGTTAAAAATATCTGGTCATCAAAACAATCTGTACCATTCATAAAAGAAAATTTAAGATTCATATATATTTTCATTTCATTTTATTTCATACAAAACTATCAATTTCAAGAGGATTTATTACTAAAAATAGTGAAATTCTTGTGGAAATATGGCATTTCTCTAGATTTCCACGTACAATCTTCTTTTACAATTTTTTTAAGGATGTGAATCTCAATTTTGGTATCAGTTCATACTACATCAAACTACAATAATCACTAGTACAGTTGGGTTCATTTTCTAAAAAAAAAATCACAAATCAACCTGCACTAATGAACACAATTTTTTCTTTTCAAATAAATTTAATAATAGAAAGTTACCTTTTTAATTGTTTTTCTTTTCTCTTCTTCTGTTCTTTAATCTAAACCAAACAATATCCTTTGCAAATTCCCTGAAGTATTTCCTTCCTATTTAGCAAAAATGTTATTCATCTATTAGCACATCATTATTACATTCTGTTTCCTCACTTATAGATGTTTCCTTCCTTTTCCCTTTTTGATCCATAAATGTTCTCCCTTGGGTGTTCTTATCATAGCCATCAGTGTCATTTCCTCCTGTGTCAACAGTAACCCTCTTAGTTTCCCACAAATATAGTAGGTAGTTGAGATCAAAAAGATTTACATATCTTAAAATAAACCAGAAATAATTTTGAAAAATCTCTGGTCAAAATCATTTGTCGCATGCAAATTGAAATATGAACAAAATTTACCATTCTTTATAATTAGCTTGTTCCCCATATAGTTATTGAGACTTAATTTACAGTATTGATTTAATGTCTAGATAAAAGAAAAAAACAATAATCAATATGCAGAGTTATACTTTGCAGAAGTCCATAGATACTCATATATGTTAAAATAATGAGACCTTTGCTAATGACAGTTTTTAAGATTTAATTTACAATAATTTTGTTTTAAACTGACATTATGCCTTCATATATTTAAAACTAATGTAATCATTATACAATGTTATACTACAAAAAAGTCCACAGCTATATGTTATAAGAAATGATAACTCAATAGCTATAGACATAAAGTTTACAAAACCTATGATACGTAGAGATTTTTCCAACAGCTATTTAAATATTTTACCATTTCTTTTAAGTATCATTGTTGATTAGAATTGCAAGTGTTCTTATTTCTGAATACATACACCAATTGGATCAAGCCTTTTTTAGGCATATATGCTACATTAATGCTTTCCACTTAAGTTGGGGCGATCCACTTAGGGCTGTGGACAGGTAGTCGGACTTTAGAATTGTAACATGCAAGTTTGAATTCCAATTTTTCTGTTTATGTTCACATTCGGATTTATAGCTTGGGAAAGGTATGAATCCCAACATTCCTTTTAGCTATAGTGCAAATTTTGATATTAAATATATATATATGTGTGAAAAAAATATCATTTATCAAAAATAATTATTCTCAGCATTAAAATTACCTAAAGAGGTTGATATGCCATTGAAAAACAAAGATACAAACCACTTGAGTTTAGAACTAGTATTGAACATACTTCCGAATAAAACTCAAAATAGTTTTTAAGTAAATGTACTAATCTTTAAAATAAGTTGTTCATGGAGGAATTCAATTGAGTTTGAAAGTTTGATTACAAATTATATAATAATGAAATGAATCATTAAATTCAATCACCTTGAACAAGTTGCTAATAGCAGCAACAAAATCAAAACCATAATACGAAGTGAACTTGCTTGTCAGGATATTGAGAACTATAATTTGGTTAATATGTCAAGAGAGATGTAAAACATAGCATGGGGTAATTTTTAAAAAAATCAATTAGGTAAAGAAATCTTATAATTTCTTAAGTTACTTTTAATATTGAAGATGCCTAAAAAGATTGGCATACTTTTAGAAATTTAAAGAGCAAACAAATAAATTTAATGTCTTGATTAAAGAAAAAAACAATAATCAATCTACAATGTTATACTTTGCAAAAGTCCTTAGTCATATGTTATAAGAATGAGACTTGTGCTTATGGGATGATCTTCAGTATTTTTTATAGTTATTTTCAATATAGAACTTGTCTTATAAGACAAGTATACATATAAAAATTTAAAGTATCAAAAAAATTAATTTCAAGGATTGAAGGCTTTGATAGTAGAACTCTCAGAACCATCAAAAACATCAGATGGCCTCAGAAAATCTCTAATGTGGAGCTTAGAGTCTGCTCAAACCAGCCCAAAGCCTTTTTCCTGGCCACGAAATGCAGCATTCACTGACTTGGCCATGTGCTGCACCATGTGCTACGCCATCTACCTGAGCATTCTGAAGTTAAATGCAAAAACAGCCGGCTGGCAAAGATCTTGAGGAAAACCTCGACATCATGGTGGATAAACTTCAGCAATGTGGATTTACCCCATCACAGGCAGTTGATCTGGTTCAAGACCGCCAACGTTGGAGTAAGATAATCAACTTTCCTGTTTACCCTAATGCATCTGCATGGATGGAAACAAAACAACAACATACAATCCCAGCCGCTCGGGCAGGTGGGGCTCGTTAGCTTGGGAGAGCAGTTCATCTAGATGAAGGGTAACACCGAATATATAAAGCCCAGGTAAGAGCACGTAAAAATGGCCTTGTGCCAAACTTGGGGGTGCTCACCAAGTAAATATCATTCAATCCCAGCCACCATTTCAAATGAAAATCAAAGTTTTGTAGTTACAAAAGCCTTAAATGATATTTAACTATGGACATTCATCAAAATTTTTTGTAAACTGTAGTGAGGCTGTTCCTTACCTACATATGGACTCATCCAACAATTATATCAGTTGGTGAGATCACACTCTCACTGCCAGGAAGATGGTAGATTAACACCGTACGATGGGCAGGAGTACTAATACCAAGATGGACAACACAAGAGTTTGCTCCGCCTACCTTACACTTACTTTATACTATCTTTGTAGCTATATTAATATACATATATCTACTGATAACTCACATTCCATGTTTTCCTTTATGGTCCCAAACCTAAGTCCAAGTTTATGAAACCAAAGAAATTATTTTTTTGTAATATTTATTTTTAAAATGAAACACTGAAACCAAGCAATAAAGATGCCTTTCTTTTCAATTTATTCATTCTAAAACCATATTTATGTGTATTATCATTGTTGTAATGGATTCCATAAGGAACTAGAAATAGTCAACAGTAAAATATTACACTACAATTTAGACATCTTCTGACAGGACCTTTTTTTTAACACTTTGTTTATGGGACCTTCAAATGTGAGAACACAAAGATGCTCTCCATACATCAGTGTGAAAATAGATTTCTTTGTTCCTGTCACTCTCAAAGTTCAGTTCAAACTAGAAGTTCATAAATATGACTTGACAATCTTAGATTTTGGTCTTTTTCAGTAGAAATAAGTGGCAAATCACAGAAAATTAATCCAAATAGACCCACGTTTTCATCACCTCTTAAAAAGGTTTTGTAATCTTTTTTATTAGTGGATATATAAAATCATATTATATAAATTATTCTTTGTATATAAAAAAATTTAAAGCTATTTTTTTAGGTGGAAAAAAGCTCCAAATCTTGAATTTTATCTAAATGAATAGTTGTTATAAAAAGAAAAAAAAACATCATGTTGCAGTGTATAACTAAGGAAAAATATTTCAGTAAATTAAGATCAGTGTTAAACCTAGCAAGAGATCTATTAGCACTTTGTATCATCACAAAAAATAACTGGAAATAGAAACAAAACTCTGCACTTTATACAATAAAAGAAAATACTAACTATGAGTGAAATATATCCAACATTTACTACTAATATTGCAGGTATTCTTTCATCTGTCTCTACAACACACTAATTAAAATAGTGTCTCTAATTTTTATAATAATCTCACATATCATCATTATAGTGATCTGATGTTATATTAGTGGCATCACAACTTCTGATATCTGATTCTTATAAAAAATTTGCCCATCAGTGGTTATTAAGAGTTCCTTGAATCTTTTATAATGAGTGTTCAATGAAAATGTTTTCTTCTTACTTTACAAATATATTCTAACCAAAATAACAAGTCAACTATTGTTACTAGTCAAATCATGTCATAATGCTTTGTATTCTTCATTATTTCTGATTATTATTGCTTCTTACATTACAAAGAAATTTTTAGTTTTATAGTTTCCTGCATTCATTAATTTTATTTCTAGTTTAGTCACAAATATCAATAAATGTCCCTACCATTTCTCTCTCTGACTCATCAATGACTTCAGAATAATTTTTTCCTTTCATTTCAAAATTCATTTTAGCTAATTTTAGACTTCTTTGATTTATTGGTACATCAATGCAAAGACAATATAAAATGGGAAGAAATAAACACTTCCATAGTGATCATATGTCCTCTCTCTCCGTCTCTCTCTCACTTTCTTTATTTCTTTCTCTCTCCCTACTTATCTATTTCTTTATCTATCTTTCTATCTATTTCAGGCATTTGCATATATCGTTAGATAGATTTATATATTGATATGACTCTTTTTTAAACTATTCTGAATGATAAAAGTTAATAGTTAAGATTAAAAATTGGTGCAGCAAATATTGTTCACCAAACACTGCCATTTTTTTTTAGCAAATGAATCTAGAGAGTAAACTATCAATATAGATAAGATTCATAATTTCTTGAATTATTGAAAACCTAGGAAGATGTGGGTTATCTCCCTTGGTAATCCCATCAAGCAATTTCTTTTGGATTTCCTTGTCCAGTGTTTAGTTTTTCATATGTGATCCTTGTTCCTAAGCACTTTCATGTTCCCTTTTCATCCACCCTTCCTTTTGTAGATATCATAAATCATATTTGACAATTATTTTCCATTTTATGTATGTTAAAAATCTTCATTTTTATATTATTTACAATGACTTTTTTCTTCATTGATTTTTTCTTGATTCAGTTGGCTATCCTTCAATATCATGACTGAAATGAAAACATTTACACATGAAATATCCAATTCAAATATTTCCATAGCTAAAACTGACATTTCTATACTGACTGCAAATATATCTCTACAATAGATAATTAAAAATATCAAGAAGAATTAATTTTAAAATACAGTAGCGTCCATAAGTTAAGAAACTGTCGATCATTTTTTTTTAATGGCTTCTAACTTTTTTCTTTGAAGAAGGGAAAAGAACATTTTTGTGATTATTCCAATGTTCAATGATGATTTAAATAAATAATATTTTTTTCATTTTTCGTATTGAATATGAGATTTTTACATTTAGATAAACCTTGTTAAATTACAGGTGTCCAAAACTAAAGAAATTATTAATGAAAAAATAAAGAATCCTTTCTGTATTAACTGAAAAACCCCTTGTTTTCAATCTATGCCATGTTTTGCTGCAAGACAGAACGAACCGTTTACATGTTATATGTGAAATATTATTTCAGAATTTTTGTATAGATTTCCATAAATCATCAAGATGTATTTTTTTTTCTGTGATCTCATAATCACCAATAATTTTCCAAACATTTTCAATTGGATTCAGGTCGGGGCTCTGACCTAGCATATCCATAACGCAAATATTGGATCTATTTAGCTCTTTTAAAACTATTTTTGCTATATAGCATGGTACACTGTATTGCATAAAGATGTAAGAATCATAAAAATGTGAAACCACATGTTCTCTAATTAATTCTCTGTACATTCAGGTAATAAAGGCTCTCAGTCTAAAGTGTCCACGTGATGAAAAAATATGTGATCAAATTTACAACACAATATCTGAATCAATGGTTGGGTAATTAAATCTTAGATGATGAAATGTCAGTAAAACCCTCAAACACACAAATGTGGCCCATCAAAAACTTGTATGACCAGAAATACACTTGTTTGAATTCAACCAATTTCCTACTTTTGAGGCAAAACTCGTAAGATTAAGTATAGCTAAGAAACAGCTGGGTTCAAAGTTAAAAGACATCTATGTTAGCAGCGTTTTATGTGAGCAAAAGCCTCAGGTCTTAAAAAAACACATTCTTTCATTTATATATATATATATATATATATATATATAAAGGTGTCTTGTTAAAAGATATCTCACACTTGTATTCAACCACATTTTACACCTCTGACTGATATTTGTAAATATTCAACAGATTCAGCTTTGACTAATGTACATAGCTGGTTTCCTGACATTCAACTCCAGACATTTTTAACACTTTTGTAGACATCTGCTCAAGATGTTTCTTGGTGTTCATTAATTATGTGGGTTTGTTTTACAAAAAATTAAACTTCAGTCCAGTCAAACACTAACTAATGTAAGTGTATTGAACAATCTAAATTACTAGTAGGAGTTTTAGTCGTTTGGTCAAGTAGATTTGTAGAAAAATAATTACTTACTATTGCATCTCATCTTAAAAAAATGAATCAATAAATGTTGAATAGGACCAAAATCTACAATATTTTAATTTATTAATAAATAAATTAAAATATTTAATCAATTAACCAAAACTAATTACAACTTTACAAAATCAGACAAAACACCCAATCACATATTATATTTTCATATTGCTTTTCTTAATTAAAATTTTATAAAAAAATATCTATAAAAATGCGAACTGGAGTGGTTGGCACCGAATCAGCCCCGGCCCAAAAAAAAGCTGTGCCGAATCGTCCCATTCCCTTTTAATCTGCTGTTAGCATGTGTGAAGCAACACTTTTTTTTTCTCAGTTTTATTTTTTGGTTGATTAGTGCTGTTAATGGTTTGAAAGTTCAAATCTTGGTGTGTGCCTTGACCTTACTCTTCTGCTGGTCACCTAATTGCTACAGGTGACAAGCTCTGCTCTCAGGTGACAAAATTGCACTATCTATATCAAAACAGTCTCTTATATATATCAAACATAAATTGTTATCTATGTCAAATGTAGATTGTAATTCATATCAAAGCTAGATCATGGTCTATACAATAGGTAGCTATATCACTGGTAGATTGAGATCAATATTAAAGGTAGATTGTGATAAATATCAAAGGTAAATCCCTCATCCAAAACAATGCAACTTCTTTTTTTCTTTTCTTGCTTCTTTTCACTCCCATTATTAGAAAGGCAAAGGCCTATATCATTGTCATCTGAAAACCATTTCAGATAATATTATCAAGTTATTTCATTACTTTATCATCACAATTGGTTACAGAATTTTAATTGTTTTGTAGAATTGTTTTTTAAAATTTTTCATTTCCCTTTTTTTTACTAAAAGAAAACAAAAAAGAAAAAAGTTCACTTGTATTTTTTTTTTTTTTTGAGAATAAGGCTTCATAATATGAGTATTATAACTTTATTTTGGACTTTTGTCCTCATCTTGGTAATTTATGATATTTTTCTTACCTTGACTGGTGATCAAGGTTGGATCTTGATGATTGGTGATATAAATTCAATTATTTGTTGTTCTTAGTCAGGTCCAAACTGAATTTTCAATTGTATTTTTATTTTTATTTTTGAGATGAGGCTTTATTATCTTTATTTCGAACTTTTATCATCTTGGTAGTTTGAGATTTTTTTCTCACATCATAAACTACAAAAATAAGGACAAAAATCCAAAATAAAATTAATACTTAAAAAAGTTCATTTTTCCATTTTTTCCTATCATCAGTTCTGTATAGAAAAATAACTTTTGATTCATTCTGCTGCACACATTCAAAAACGGATTTCTTTTTTGTCTTCTCTTTATTATTTTAATATATTTACTTTTAATATTTATACATTCAAAAGTATTAATATAACTCATTCCTTTCTATCTTTCTTTGCATTTATATAAATGCTGAATTATTTTTTGTCTTTATTCTTCTCCTTCTTTCATTACTGCTGCAAATAGACAAAATTACAATATGTTTATTAATTAATGCTTTTTCTGATGTCCACATGAGTTTATTAAAGTGTAAAAAAAGTGTTCTGTGTACCATTCATCTGATTGAACGTTTTTACCCAACCCAATGGTGTACAAATTTATAAACAGATGGAAAATTTAACTATATCTATAAATATTTAAAAGGAAATTCATTCAATGGACAGTCTATCTTAGTAACATAAATAAAGTATTCAGTGTGCATAATAAACATTGTAATTATGATTTTTATTACAATACTTTGATGGATATTAAAGGTACATAAAACTGGCCTTGTGCATAACTTGGATTGGTGCTCTAACAAATAGATATATCTTAGGAAGCAACCAAGTTTAACATAAAGGTGCCTGAGTTCAAGTAATACCTGTGAAAATCTAAAGGAGGCATCATCCAAAATGTATTGAAGCTAAGACTGAAGATGAGAGTAGAAGTCAAAATAACTTGAAAAAAGAAAAACAAAATTTGTTTCATACACAGACACATTGTAATTTTTTAGTTTTGAGACTTTCTGTTGATGTAGCTTCAGCCCATTTTCCGATGTTTCTAATCAAATTTCTAGACCTTCTTGGTGAAACTAGGTGAAGTTAGAATTTATATCTTTCAGCGCTCAAATATCTTTGATGTCCTTTTAGTCAGTGACTATAGGGTGTCCTCCCTTCCTCATGTCTTTGTCAACCTTTTGACCTTTAGAAGAAAGATTCAGAACGTGTGCAATATTTTTTCTCTTTCTCCAACTTCTTTTTTCTATTTTTCTCTTTTTTTCTCATCTTGGTTTTATTTTCATGGTCCAGTAATTTTCTGATTATGTCAGCTGCCTTCATTATTTTTTTCTTTTTTGTCATGAATTTATTAATACACATATAACTGAAATATTTCCTTGATAAGAAAACCAATAGGTTGACTGATTTTTTTTCCAAAACACTGTCTCTATGTGAAAATATTGTGTTTCGGCAAATGCCTAATCAGCACTATATCCAAATTTTTATATATTGTGTTGCTATGTTTTTTAAAGTATGAGACATGTAATATGTTCTGAATATATTAACAGAGAATATATATTAAAATGCATTTACAATTATAATTGCTTTTTGCTTTACATACATCCATTTTTCCATAATGATAGCCACTGTTGTGATTATGCTTAGCAGAAAAGATTTTCATCCACATAGCACATAATTTCATCTCATTTACTCTTTCAGGCTACAGCCCGCGAACAAAGCCTAAAGGAACATGAAAGACGTAATACTCTGACCGTATCTGAAGCAGGTAAAATTTTGAAAAATCATAAACATTTGAAAAACTCATTTTTTGTAGAATGACCAAAAAACAGTTGTAGATAAGAATGGACATTTTTCAGCATATTTATTTGCCTTTTATTTTTTAATCCTTTGAGGTGAGCCTTCATAATCTGTGTATCTAGTTTTGCAGATCATTGTCCTCATCTTTATAGTTAATGTCTTCACCATGTTTCGACCAACTTATGCTCTGGCCTAAGGTCTAAGGCCAGAGCAAAAGTTGGCTGAAATGGGATGTAAACATCAACTTTAAAAGATGAGGACAACAGTCCGTAGAAAATGATTACACAAATTTTTATGTATTGTACATTATAGAATGAAATATTTCTCTAAAATCTGAAGAGATAGATTCAGAGTAAAATTTGCAGATTTGATATTTGTAAAAATTATTTTAGTTATGTGATATTTCATTTATATCATTGGATATTGGACTGAGTGATATGGTTGATATCTGCTGGCTGGTCATTCACTGCTGCCTGGAAAACACCAGAAATAGCACTTGGTATCTATTTCAGCTGTGCATCTGGAATAGCAGCTGATATCTGGGATAAATAGGATTCACCTGCCTTGGCTGAACACTCAAAATAGCAACCATTATCTTTCTCTAATGGCAACTGAAAATAACAGCTGGCATCAGGAATAAACATTATTCACTAGCCTTGGCTAGACTCTGGTAACTTAAAGTAAACAGAACACAAATGCTCTGAGTTGGTCACATAGGTGTCATGGCAAAAAGGAGGCATTTCCACTCATGTTGGGGGTGGAGCTATGTGAATTGCATAAATGTTCAGAGTATTACGTAAGTGATTCAGAAGATGAAGTCAACTGAAAATTCCTGTCAGTCCCATGCATCCAATCTGAATCTCTTTGATGCTCTTTTGCTCTATTCAGGGAATTAAGAACGCCCCACCCTCCAAAAACAAAAATTGACCAGTTGTTCCATTAACATTTGTAATTGGACCAATACTCTTGGGAAAGGCATGAATCCTCGCATTCTTTTCAGCTATGGGTTAAATAGTTCATATTGTGTTATTGAAAGATGGTAGACAAAAAGAATGTTTATCAAAAAATGATTATTCTCAGCATTAAATGACCTAAAATGGTGGATATGCCATAAAACCAAATATTAGAGTTGTCAACTTTTTTTTATAGACATTACAATAGAATTAACTTTTATTAAAATTATTGCATGCAAGGTCCAATCTCATAGCCTTATTCTTTGGGTTACCATGCATATGCCATCTTTATTTTAATGGATGTAGCCTGTCATATACATTCAATTTTCTTTTATGCACAATTATTTAAAAGTTTCTCACTGACTTCTTTCTCTAATCCACGTTGGTATACAACTTTTAAAAAAAACCCTTTAAAATATAGGTGGCATTACTTGTAACATAGTTTATATATTTTCACTACATGTATTATGTTGCACACATTTTTTATGTTTGTTATAATTATTTGTAATGCTGATCTGTGCTTGATTGGGAGCAGCTATTACTAATTGAAATATTTCACTATTTTCAATAAATACCATCTTGTAAATACTAGTTTTTATATCTTTTACTATATACACTAATGGAATAAATCTTTTTACAAATTTAATATTCATTTGTTACTAAATTTAATCTTGAAATACAGTTGAGATGAGGCTTTGTATTCTGAGTACTAACTTTATTGCAGCCCCTCTTGGTAGTTTATGATGTTTGATGTGAAGATGATCTGAGGTGAACTTGAAACATAGTGAGAAAAAGCATCATAAACAACCAAGATGATAATAAAAGTCTGCAATAAAGTTAATACTTAGATTAAAATAAAGTTTTATATGGATTGGAACTTGTATCTATTTTTGGTTAAAGCATTAGCTCAATATGACATTAAATTTACTTGCACTCTTATCAAAAACAAGGAAAAGGTTTATTATCTGGTTCTAGCTTTAAAAAATCGCTATAATATTTGAAACTTTTCTTTTGAAATACATAAATATGCCCACAGATGCATACAGAGGCCCATATGTGTATGTTTAAATCTCAGTGTGTGTGTGTGTGTGTGTGTGTGTGTGTGTGTGTGTGTGTGTGTGTGTGTGTGTGTGTGTGTGTGTGTGTGTGTGCACGCATAATTTTCATATTTATCAACTCTTTTTTCTCGTTCCCTCTCCAACAAAATATTTGAAGATAAAAAATATTTCTGTTTTTCATTAAATGTTTGCTTAGAATTGATCTTAGGTTTTGGCACTATGCTGAGTGGCTTGCAGCCATTTTGAAGAACTAAAACAAAATGCCGCCAGAAAAACTAGAAGATACTTTAGAAAGGAACCTACTTCTCAAACCATTGATTTCGAATAAGATATACACTTATGCATGCAATCATCCAATCTAATATTCAAACATACATTTATGTATTTAGATTAATTTTTTATTAGTTCAACAACAGCACTCACCAATTATTATTATTATTATTATTATTATTATTATTATTATTATTGTTGTTGTTGTCATTATTTCTCACACTGGCCACACGCACCACTTCCATGCTGTTTGTGAATGGTGCTTTTCATTGGAGTCAAAGTGACAACAAGTTTTCTCATGATTCCCCAGCAGAGTCAGCTCCATCCCAGCCAAAAGACTGTATGGTGCTACTTCTCCTCAGGCTTTCACCCAATTACCTCCAGCTCTGACACTCAGGATCAACAGAATATACCAAACCCTGCTGGTACCTTCTGAAGACAAAGTGACAATAAGTCTCTTCTGGCTATTCGGGATTATTATTATTATCATTACTATTATTATTATTATTATTAGCAGGTTCAAGTTACCATTTTTAGGTAAGAGGCCACAAGGTGCATTCTGCATCAGGGCTGCTATGTGGTTAAGCATGGCACTGATCAACATTAGGAATTTTCAGTTTTGTATTACATACTAGAAGGCAGCGGGGTAGAGCATTGGTAAAAGCTTGGACAATGGAATCGTATTAGAAAATAATTGGAAGCTGTTGAACACACCAAAGGATATGCAGCCAAACATTTAATCAATGTATCCAATACTTTTGCGTTTGTTGATTTATAATTTTCCTGAAATATAAACTTTTTAAATTTTGATTTTATAATTACTACCCCTAATATTGGTTAGAATAGTAATAGGAATATCCTGACCAAATTTTGGGAAAAATCTTGAACCCTAATTAGAGTTGTGAAGAAAAATGTAATATATCCAATACTTTTGCGTTGCACTATATATGAATGAAAAAACCATATTTTTATTATTACATATATGAATAACGCTGCCAAATTTATTAGAGTTATTCATATTTGCAATAATAAAAATACAGTTTATTTATTCATTATTTAATATGTACAACATAATATAATAACATATATAACAAAATATAACATAAAATAGTATGGTATTTTCTCATCAACTATCTTTTTCTTATTATGTAATGTTTTGACGTTATGAATTTGAAACAATAATTGCAATCAATCAAATCAGTTATCTATTCAATTCTCTGCACTAACATCTGAGAACTGACTTTTCTTGGACATATTTACAACTAATCAGGATTATCAATTACTCCTTTTTTTTCTATTGCCTTATCTAATAATGAATGCTACTAATGGTACTAAGAATAGCAGTACCGTCATAGCCACCAAACCTCTGTTATCACTAGGGCTGTCAAAATATGCTTTTATAAAAGAATATTCTAGTTATTTGGCCTATAAGAAGAATATTCTTTGATAAAAGCATATTGTTACAATTCTACAAATAACTATAGAATCAAAAGAAATTATAAAATTTCAAAATAGCGAAGTAACTACAAGAATATTTTTTAATAAATGCATATTGTCACAGCCCTAGTTATGACTAT
>JAUZSX010261641.1:0-15060 GCA_034780655.1 Idiosepius hallami
ATCAGTATTGGGGATAATTTGTGTATAGTTGATTAGTGTAGGCATGAAATCAGCCACTTGTATTGGTCGCTTGTTTCCAGGCAATATCTTTTTTTTTCCATTTTAATCATTTCCCCCTTTATTGAAATCCAAGTCATCATATTGTTTAGTTACTAATTATTTCCTCTTTTAAAATTATTCTATATAACCCTTGTACATCTTAAATAAAATTCTACCAAACTGCAAAAGATATTAAACTAGAAAAAAAAAATCAAGTAAAATTCAAGAATTGATTAGTATTTATACTCTTTTGCAACCCCCCTCAAAAAAAAGGAAAAACAAACACTATTGATGTACTAATTATAGGAATACAAATGAGCCAATCAAAATCGCTCTAAGATGTATCTCTTGCGAGACAAATTCTGATTCAATAGATGTAGTGATTTAATCTCTCATTCCTTAAGAATGCCAATTCACATTTGACCTCTGACATTATGTTGAATTTGACTGATAGAGTGAGTCATCTTGGATACAAAGGTCAACGAAAAAATCATTTCTCAATGAAAACTAATCTTAAATTTAGTGCTCACAATTTAAAGACAGAAACGAATGGCTAAACAGAAACTGATATGTTTTCCGATGCTAAAATGTGTGATATTTTAGGGGCTATCAGTTTTTTTCAAGGAGAATCTTTGAGATGAGGCTTGATAAATTGAGTATTTGGTTTAAAGGGTATTGTTCTCATCTTTAATATTCTTATCTTCTCATTTCAGCTATAATACCAGCTTCATAATCTAAAGAAAGCCAAAGGGGTTCATCAGCCAAAATGCTGTAAAGATTACAAGAATAAAGATGAGAAAAATAGTTTGAAAACTGGATACATCAATGAAAAATTAGAATTTTTTTTTAGAAATGTTACACATAGTAGACAGATTAGCAACAGATAGAGACATTTAATCATGCCCTCAAAAACAAAATAATGTAAAAATATTAAAAATAAATGATTATTTATGTGATTGTTTTTATTGTGATTGGTATTTGGAGCATCCTTGATGACAATTTTGGGATTGTTATTATTACAATAGAATAAAACCTATAGTGTCTTGGTGTTTTTATTACTTTTTTTTTTCTCGTGATTAAATATATCTTGTCTGGTGTTAAAGTGTCCACATGATGAAAAAACTGAATTTAAAAGATGTGCTTACATGTCCATGATTAAAGGTCGGGTGATTATATGTTAGGTGAGGAAATGTCTGTACACCGCAAAGAACAAAACTGCCACCAGACAGGACATTAAAGAAATATCTTAGAAATCCAATAATCCAAACAGTAAAAAATTATAATGAACAATTAGAGTTACCTAATATGATTCATTCATTTACTTTATGAATCTTTGTTTTATTTTTTTTATGGAAGATCAATAGTGTGATATTTTATGTATTTCTCTGGTTTTCCTGACTACAAGACTAACATTGTATCACCAAACAAGCTGTGATATTAAGATGTGCAAATGCAGGTTTAGAATTATCAAAATCAGCCGGTGTTCCAGAAAAACTTCAAAGATTACAGATTATCAAATCCTTTGACTAAAAAATATTGATTTTGTTTTTAAAATAAATAAATGCCTGTAGGAATTTCCATTTGGATTTAAAGATAAAGGGTCAATTTTAGGTCAAAGTTCAACTATCAACCCCTTTACCACAACCAAGTAAACATACATCTCAGTTGAATGACACATATGACAAGCAATAAGTAGGCAAGATGTAACTTGTTCAATACAAATTAAAGAGAAAATTACCAATGTTGTATGAGTCACTCATGATTAATAGAGTTGCTGCTAAAATCAAACCAGCTATCTCACCAATATCATCTTCCTTTGTACTCCCATCACCAAGGTTACGAATATTCTTCATAGGATTGGCTTCAGAGATTATTATATCAAAATTGTGTTAATATGCAAAATTTTGAAGAACAGGCCAAAGACGAGAGAAATGATGAGTGAAATTATAACTTAATTATAAAAATTAAACAAAAAAAAAAGATCTGGGTATTAACTTTGTTTTCGGACTTTTGTCCTCATCTTGGTAGGTTTTAAAATGTCTTATTTTTATCATAAAACCTACCAAGATGAGAAAAAAAGTCAAAACAAGGTAACAAACACCAAGCAAAAATAAAAATACCATAAAAAAAGATTTTACATATTCTTTTTGTTTTTTCTAAATTCTAAATAAATGATATTTTACTTTTACTAAGCAGTTCTCTTATAACAGAAACATTCAACAGAACTTTCAATCTTATAGAATAGGAGTCTTGTGGCCTCTGTCACCCAGAGAACTCCATCAACAGCATCAATCCGATTTCAACATTAAATCAAATTTTAAATAGTAAATGTATATTAAATATTTAAATTTTTCTTTTTAATATTATTTATTCAATTTTTTGTTTTGAAACAAGAAAATTGGTTGTGGGGTCAAGCTTCTTTATTTAATCCTCTAGTTCTCTTCTGAACATTTTCACTCCTCCTTGACTATCCTCAGAGATTGATATTTTATGTTAGTTACATTTTAGTTTTATTGTGATTTGATGTGTTCGTTTTCGTTGTGGTAGCTAGAATGCATTTCTCTTGTGTTCTTTTGTCGTTTTTTTGTAAAAAGTTTTTCTTTTTTATTAAATAATATTCTTAAAAGACGTGTAAGATTCTGGCGCTATTGTTTATATAAAAATAAACGTGCTAGATAATAAGAGGCCAAAATATCTTAAAACCAATAAAAGTGTTTATAGAAATTAAAACTAAATAATGAATATGTGTGTAAAAAATATGTCAAAACATGTGTCAGCAGTTATCTGAATAAATCTCCATCCCGATATTTTTTTTAATACAATCTTTACTTTGTCTGGATTTTTTAGACATATGCTGTTTGAAAAACTCACTTCTAAATAAAAGTGTAAAACTTAAGAAACTTGAAAGTATACGCATTAGACTTATACATGTATGAGTATGTTTCATAATGCCAAAGATCAACTAACCCCAAGATGAGCCAAAAAAAAAATATATATATTTCACACTGTATTTTAGTTTCCTTGGCAACGAGAGAAAATAGACAGTTTGTCTTATATTACATGATGATAGTTCATACACTCAGAAGGAAAGATATTAGGTTGGTTTAGCTGCCAAGTGACCAGATTGGAATCAAAATCAATGCCAGCAACCAACAATGCTAATTGTAAGATGCAGCATCCAAATAACACATCATCTCATAATTCTGCTTGTTGCTTTAATCATAGTTAAAGCTACATTCTATCATAATAATTTACTATTCCATTTTATACCTATACACACATATTTAAACACCCCCACACACACAAATGAACATTCAGTCACACACACACACACACACACACACACACACACAAGGTGGGCAAAAAGTAGCTCAATTCCATCTACATCCTATCATAATGATTGACTATTCCATTTTATACCTAAACACATATTTAAACACACGCACATACAAATGAAGGCGGTGAGAAGGAGCATTGGTAAAAGCTTGGACTATGAAATTATATTACGAGAGTTCAAATCCTAGTCAAAACCATTGCATCTACCGGGCAGATGGGGCTCGTTAAGTCATCTAGGTGAAGGGCAACACTGATTTCAAAAGCCCACAAAGGGTCCTCTTGGTGTGGGGTTGAGCAAAGAGCTAGCAACTCTTTCTCATAAAAAGTATGCTGTTGAAACAGCATATACAAATTTCCTGCCCAACGCACCAAGGGTTGGGTGTAACGGTTGATGAAAAAAAAAAAATAACATACACAAATGAACATTCAGAACAAAAACAAATCTATATATATATACAAGGTGAGATAAATAATTGTACATATACATGCATTAAAGATTTATACATATAAACATATACATAGATGCACATATAAACATCCACATTTAGCCATTCATACATAGACATATGTATTCAAAAACACATATATACATGAACAATAAAATATAATAAAACCAAAAATAACTGGCATAAAATGTCAATCACTGAGGATGGGCAAGGAGGACTAAAAACGTTCAGAGGAGGACTGAGGGATAATATTAAAAGGCTCAAAACCACAAGTAGATTTCTTCTAAGAAAAGAAGAAAAAAATTGAATTAACAATATTGAAAAGAAAATTTAATTTCTTTAAATTCAAAATCTTTTTAATGAAACATGTTCGAATAAACTAACATATACACATATTTAAAAACCCATTTACCAACACACACACACAAAAAAAAAATTGATTTTATATCATATTTAGAATTCAAATTTGAACACAATACAAATGGCCTTTTAATTTAAGCAAAACCTACCATATTTTGCTCACCTACAATGCTAGGTAGAACAGCATGTAACAAAGAAATCAAATAATAAAGATGTGATGCCAGACACTACGTAGTTAATATCCTTAATAAGCTAAAAAAAAAAAATCTTTTTTTCTGGATTATTTCAAAAGACATGAAAAAAAAAATTTCATCATTAATATGAATCATTTAAAAGAGACACTTTCATCAAATTTTCTTTCATCCTTCAAAATGGAAGATTAACTCTTCATTCAAAATGACATTTTTGAGGAAAACCAATCACCATAAGCTGTAATATCCAACCCTATTATTCAGACATTTTTTTTTTAAATAATAAGAATCATCTCTATAAAATTATTGGTCGTTAAGTTGTAAAACGGTAAGGTTGGTATTTAATCTAAACAAATACAAACAATTACTTGAAATTGAGTTGGATAATAAAAAAGTTGCTTAAATTATAAAGAAATGCATTCATAAAACAATTTCAATATTCTTGATGTTATCAATGCACTAAATTCATTTTCTAAAATAGGATGAGCTTCATTGAAAATTAACTCTTACCAAATTGCTATTTTTTAAAAATTAAACTAAGAACTTAACTCTAATAAATTGTAACAAACAAAATCATTTCCCAGTGTTTTTTTTTCTAAAAATGACTAATATTCTAAGAGCGTTAAAATCTTAAGATAAGAATTCTAACTCTTTTAGAATATTGAATTAAAAATGTATATATAATAAGAGCGTCAGAATTTTAAGATAAAAATAAGGAAAGCAATTTGACTGTTCCCGGTTTGAGCCTAGAATAGTCTATACATTTTAACATAATTTGAATATATTACAAAGATATGGATTAGGAGTCACAACACCAATTACACTTAAATGTCACACACAAGATGAATAATCTTCATAATTATTTGAAATTTAAATATGCTTCTTTATTAAACTAGTTTAGTATGAAAAAGAATCTAATTCATTTTTGGTATTTTTATATAAACTGCCTAATGCAATCGCAGATTGTTTGTTATAAAGCAAAAGAAAACTGAAAAATATTTTAATCTTTAGAACAGAAATCCACTCACACCACCACAAACAAAAGGGTATGATTATTAGCATAGACCATTAATAATAATAATAATAATAATAATAATAATAATGATAATTAAGAAAACTACAAATAATAAAAAATAATAATGACGATAATTAAGAAAACTACAAATAAAAATAATAATAAAACAAATAATATAAATAATACAAAAAATCAATAAGAAAATTTAAAAAATGAATAACTTAATAACAAATAAAAAAAATAGTAATCACGTATAATAGAAATATAGAAAAAACAAAGTTGATATTGAATTTCATCATTACAAATAAGATTTAATATAATAATCTCAAGTTACATTTACCCAGAGATCAAGCAAGCAGAGCTTTAAGAGAGGCAGATGTGAGTGGATTGCAGGTGAAAAATGCAGGTTTTGCTTTCCACACTACTCCATTTACAATTTCACAGATTGAAAAGGCTTGTTTCTATACAATAAAACCTTCAGAAGACTGGAGGGGAGGATGCAACTTAAAATCTTCTGGGCCACCAAGTTGTTACAATAAAAAGGTCATAAAAGTGAGAGAATGCATAAGAGGCCCAAAGTGATCAGGTTTCTTCTCATAGATAGAATCAATGCTTTGTAGAGGTAATCTAGTGAAAGGAAATAGTACATCCAGTTGAATAAAACCCTTTTTATGAAAAAACAAAAAAAATGTATCAATATATGAAATTAAGATATCTTAGACCTCTAAGGTCATAAAAAATAACATCTTTAAAACTGTACATTGGATTCCAAGTTGAAATAGAGATATTAAATCAGACCCTGGGGTACAGCATATTTTCTCTTCTTTCTCTCTCTCTCTCCTTTTTTTTAGGACATCCTGCCATGGCATACTTGCTCGAAAGGTCATTGCCCTCATCTACATCTTATGATTACCAGATGCATTTGTTGTCTGATTTAGTTTAATGGATTGTCAACTTTTTTAGGATTAGAGCTAACACTTTGAGCATAAAATGATTGCATTTAGTTTTAATTTTATAATATACTAGAAGTATTGCGTGGCTTTGCCCGGGTGCCAGAGACTTGCCACTAAGGTAAATAAGAAAACCAGTTATATTAAAAGCAGTTAGTGCTTTTTTATATACTAAATTATTTTCTAATGCTTTCTTATACTAAATTCATTTCTAAGGGTTTTTTTTATACTAAGTTCATTTCTAAAGCCTTTCTCTTAGTTAAAGTAGCCTAATATATAGAAAGGCTGTATCATTTAAAATCCCATTTGAATGGACTTGAATATTACTTCACTAAAGTTTATATTAACCACTACAGACACCATTTTCAAAGCTTATATTTTCTCTATATCTAAATTTATTCACTGAGCTAAACATATTTATTGTCCGTCTTGTAAATACATTCAATTTATTTGTGAATGTAGATTAACAACTATATGCCTAGTTCACATTTACTTGATCGAGCACTAACCAAAGTTAGGCTCAAGGCCATTCTTACGTGCTTAGTATGTCCCCTGGCTTTTGAAATCAGTGTTGCTCTTTAACTAGATGAGTTATTCTCCCACCCATCTGCTCAAGGCAGTTAAAGGTAAATGCATTGGTTTTGACTTGGATTTGAACTTGTTTAATACAATTAGGGAGTCCAAGCTTTTACCAATGCTCCACCCTCACTACTCTATACTATATGCCTTGTTGATAGTTTTAATCTAACTGAAACATTAGTGTCAGCCTGCTCTAACTTTATTCATAGTTTGAAATGCTTAGTTTTGCTACAAACACTCTTGCCAATTATGAAAGCACTTAATGATAGTGGCAGACAGTTACTTGTCCGTAGAGTCTGATAATACAATAAATATATCTATGCCAACAAGAGGATAAACCAAACTTGGAAATATTCTTTAAAAGAAAAATACTAAAATCTACAGACTTTATTGAGCCTCTACCAAAACCGAGGATAATATTAATCCGTGTTATTTTTAGTACAGTCTTTGTAAAAGAGACGATTGTAGAAAACAAGAAAATATCTGTTTAAGTAGTGATTTTAATGTGATGCAGATAGATGAAAATGAAAAATAAAGTGTTTCTTGAGTTTAATGTCATATCAAGCTTTATCGCCCATTAATGGCAGATCCATTTTTCTTTCATTAACAATAAAAGTATTGCCCGGCATTGCTTAGGCACCGGGGATTTGCTACCAGAACTAAGGTAGTTAAGGAACCCTATTATATAAGAAAGCAAGGTAATTCTCAATATCTGCACCCTTAAGTGCCAATAAGTAAAAATACCTATACATACATACATAAATAATACATATCAGCACCTGAGCAATACCGAAAGTGGTATTGTTTATAAATTGGTAAATGCTCTATCAAATGTGAATTCAAATTCTAATTATTAAAATGTAGGTTGCCATTGTGCTCTGGAAATTTTGTTTTTGAAAAACTGTTTTACTCATTGAATAAAAGCATAAGGGTAATTTCTAGCCTTATGTTGGGGAAAATCTAATTCCAAATTACCCTCTATAAAGACAGCAGCAGCCAATTTTAGCGTCAACAAACAGTTCTGATGAAACTTTCATTCATTATTAGTTAAAGGATATGAAAGGATGTAAATAATCATTTTTTAGAGCAAAGGTCACCAGAAAATGTCATAAAAACACAACAGATACTTGTGCATCAAAAAAAAAAAAAAGTTGTGAATAGAGAGAGAAAAGGGCAGAAAAAAAAAGGTTATGTTAAAATTGCTTTGTTGCAGAAGGTCTTGTTGATCTTGATTTTTTTATAGGTTAAGCTACAATAAGGAAAGAGAGGTTTTATAAACTAAACAAAGATCCTCAAGTTCTAGACATAGGAGAAATATTATTCAAACTGTCAAAAAAATTGACACCAGTTCCACTAGGCGGCAAGGTGGAGAATCAGTAAAACCTTGGACGAAAGAATTGTATTACACGAGTTAAAGTTTTAATGTTAAAAAAAACATTTTAAAAATAATAGAATATTTTCTAAAAAAAATTTTAATTGGGGTAGCAACTTAACTCACAACATACCCAAAAAGATTACATGGCTGATATTTTATCCCTCCTTAGTCCTCTAATAGAATGGATCTGATTGGCTAATTGGTAATTCTGCTAAATATGTATCATCTTTTTTGCTAGTTACCACTTTTTCCAAAGGATTAAATGATTGGTAATTAATGTGGTTTACATTAAAACCCTGAATTTCACATTTTGAAGAAGTCTAAAATTATTTTTTTCTTAATAAAACATTTAAACATACACTAGTTAGAACCTGAGAACTTTCTGTTCTGAATAATAAAGTGAAACCCTTAAATTAGAACAAAAACTTACTTGAAGTTGAAAACACCAAAATCTGAACAAACTAAAGAAGTGATAAACTTAAAAGATTTTAGTATACAATGCCATAATTAAGGACTAAAAATAGAGTTTTGAAAATAGATTTATTGATTCTAAAGGGAAAAATACAAAAATTACAAGAAAAAGTTAATCAATTCTAAATCAAATTCTTATCAGATTCAAGAAAGACATTTCAAATTTTGGCTTTTCAGACATTGATTCATATTTCTATATTCATTTTTCTTTGATGAGTTATTGATTTATTTTCCTTTTATCACTAGAAGGATTGGTATTTAATTAATTAAATCATTTATTTAATTAATTTAATAAACACTAATTATCACTACTTTCAAATGATAGCCACTATGACTGTTACCATCAAAAGTACTTCAAGCACAGCAACTAAAAACTTCCAAAATGATGATATCAGGTCATCCCATAAGTTCTGTCCTAATTTATTAAAAAGAAAAAAAGTGACCAAATGCTTTATTTTATTCAAGATTTAATCATCCATATGCCTACACTGATTATCTATGATTTCCTTCCATCTATTAACAAGCTTTTTAATTCTATCACCGTAAAATCCTTTGAATTTTGAATTGAAGAACTCATAAGTATCAATTTCAACATCTTTCTACATTACGAAAGCTGTTCCTTCCAAATGAAACAAATGAAAGTCTGAAGGAGCAAGGTCAAGGGAATATGGTGGATAAGGAATTTTTTTACAAGCAAGATCTTTGATCTTTTATGAGGTGGTTCTTGCTGCATGAGGATTTGGGACTGTTTTCAGATAATTCAAGCGACATCTTTTTTCCAAGTTTAGGAATTTTTCAAAGTTAAGATGACGAACAGTTTTAGGGTTTGAACTTTCTTTTAACGTGGGGAGACTGATGCACCTGCAGTCACCACACAGCCTGTTGGCAGAGGAGGACATGGTTCCAATGGCATGGAGAGAAACACAACGACTGGAGGCCATCCTCTGATGCAGCCTTGAACCGCCTTCAGGGCCGTTGTGCCACTGTGGACATAATCCGCCACATCCGCTGTTGAGGTCTTCCACTATTTAACCCATAGCTAGAGGAAAGATAGGGCTTAATACTTTCATGTTAGCATAGACAGAACAACTTGAATTCGAACCAGCATAGTATGGTTCCAAAGTCGGATTGTCTATCCACTGGGCCACGTCGACTACTTAACTAGTCTTGCTCTAAAACAACAGGTTGTAATTAATAGTTTATTAAAAATAACAAAATAAACTCTTCAATGTAAACTTTTTAATGAAACATTAATTAACTCTCCATCTTTTGAAAACACAATATCCATATAATCCAATGTCTCAGATTCTTTAATTTTTCATCCACTTAAAAGAACTGTATCCATTCAAACTCAAAACAATCAAGCAAAAAAAAAACGGCATCCCTCGTTTCTTTTTCTTATCCCCATTATTCCAGTTGCCACCTCTATTTTCTTCTGTTTCTTTAAAACCATCAAGCAAAAACAAACTACCCGAGTGGACACACAGGTCCTACAATAGACAACTTCACAACCAACAAAAAAATTATGACCACCTAATAGAATAGTAAATATGCTGTTCAAACAAAACAGTTCTACAAAATATATTAATATTTAGATAATAATAATAATAAGCAATATCAAAAGAAAACTTTAATTTTTGTTGGGTTTTGTTCAGCAGCAGTATTGCCAAACTGAGGTTGGGAAACTCATGCAATATGTAACATGTGAAAGATGAATGAAGAAAAAGTAGTATTGATGCATAGTAGGTTACATGAAAGAATATTTTTGATCTCCCGACAAAGGAGAGGTGTGGACCTAGAAATTTACCTTTGATCTCTGTCCATACTTTCTCAAAAACCAAGCCTTAGAATTTTTAGAAGTTTTGTACAAACGTTAAAAATGAAAGCAGTAAAAATGTAACATGGCAGATTTTTGGGAAAAGCCAGTTGCTCTTCTTGGGGTTTGGCGGTTTTGGGGAAAAAAATGGGTAAAAATCACACTTATGTGCTTATTACAAAAAAATTGATGTCTTGAAATTTTATATTAATAACTAACGGAATTTTTGTCTGTACTTTGCAATAACTCTTGGTTATTCCCTAGAAACTCTTTTAGGGCTAAAATAACACCTTTTTGAAGCTATCATATTTGTCCAAAATATGATGTGTATGTCTATTTAGTAGTTTTTTAAGGTGCTGAACTCAAATTAAAATGTGTTAAGGCCTGAAACTGCACCGTTTATTCATTTTTATCAGGATTCAATGACCCTTTGGGACTTTTGATGCTAATGGGGTGGGGAAGTCTAATGCTGTACTTAATCATTATTTTCATGTTTCGTTCACTATGCACTAATGGGGGACCATGCATGCTCTATTTTTTTTTTTTTTTAAATTAAAAAAAAAATTTCTTAAATATTAAAAGTTTATTCTTTCTTTCATTTAAACCTTACATTAACACTCAAAGAAAAACATTTCTCAACTTCCAACAACACATTAACATTTATCAGGGAACAATAGCAACAACTACACATATCAAGTAATATTATAGCTTCTAATTGGGGCCACAGATATTTTGAAATCATTGAAGATATTTATTTCCTTAAACTATATAAATTATCTGATTGGTTAATCTGGTCTGATATTTTTGGCTTATATAGATACGATTCATATTACAACAACTTACAAAAGTAAGCACACTACTTATCTTATATCTGGGTTATAATGTATAAAATGTATCAACTGTTATGTGAACAGTAAATGAATTTTTGGGGGGAGCAGATATGTAGGACTAAAGTATTTTTAGTAGAAAAAAAAATTGTCGGGGTAAATCTTTAAAAAACTAAAAATTATTTCTAAGTACTGTACATGTACCATACGTACTGGGTAACATCAAGAACACATTTTTCCTAAACTTTAGTAATGTTTTTATTGCGTAACAGTTACTTTCTTAATACCTCAATTAAGTGGCATTCCCCTGCCTTTTTTTTTTTTATATATAAATGGTTGTCTGGTAGAAAATGATTCTAAACTACCCGAGTGATGCTTGTAGTCAAATCACCAGTAGTTTTGAAAAAGGCCTCTTCACAGTTACCTTTTTATTTTTCTCTAGAATTACCGACAAATCAAATTTTTTTCCCTATTTTTTTTATGTATTGTTAGTTTCTTTCTTTTTTTCTTTTTGCAGACATATTTTGCCTTCATTAGGGAAATAGAGCTCTCATGAATAATTTCATTTCTGTTCCTAAGTCTGATATTTTAAATCTTTTTTTCTCCTATCACAATAAATCTCTAGTTCTTTTTCTCTTCATAATTTCAACAATTACCTTGCCCTTAAGCCAGAAAAGAAAATACTGTGTGTACATATATCTTACAGTTCTCTCTCTTAACATCTTCACCTAAGTAGTGCCCAATGCATATGTTCATAACACCAGCTTATGTAACATACCACACACTTGTGTGTGTGTGAGATATATATATATATATATATTAGGCTATTTGTTTCTTGCCTGTGCAATCATCAGACCAAATGATCAGGTGATCTCCCTGGCAAGAAATTGACAGCCACCAAAGACTTCATTTCAACTCTGATTAAGTACAAACATTTTATAACTGAGATTGAGCATAAATTCAGCTCTGGTGTTCCAGATTGGGGGTTAGAATAGGGCCAACAATCCAATACTGTAAAAAGATAAAGTTACAGGAAACTGCGATGACAGCATCTAAAGAATGAGTCCATTGGGGTAGTATTGTTGCGGCCTTTTGTTAGGGGAATCAAGAAGCTTAAACAATAATACAGGGTATAAACCGTAAGAAAAGGACACTTTGGCAGATATTTTCTGTGCGGTTACCTAAAAGAATGGATTGAAGAAAGTAGCACTAACACAATATCAGGATTGTAAAGGAAGCATAAGTGATAACAGATACTCATTAACCTTTAGCTGCCTAGGGCAGATGGGTCTCATTAACTCAGTAGAGTAACTTATCTAGGTGAAGGGCAACAGTGATTGTAAAAGCCCAGGCATAAAATGAGTTTACATAAAAATGGCCTTGTGCCTAACTTTGTTTGGTGCTCGGCCAAGTAGATATAAACAGCTACTTTAGCTGATATGCACTTTTTTGTGATACAAAAAAATCAACCTCTCTAATGGCTACAAACTCAAGAATGTGATACTCTAATCTTAGAAAAACACCCGTGTATTAGTTAGGAAATAAATATACTTAGTATTTTATGTAATTTTTGTAATTTGAAAAAGAATAGCATTGAAAATGTATCTCCTTGGTATGGCCCAAACAATGTATACGTCAACTCTTGAAACCAGAAGATAGAGGACAGTGGATAAGCAATTGAACTTTTGAATCATAATATCGGAGTTTAAATCCTAGTTGTTATGGTCACATTTGGATTAATACCCTTGGGAAAGGTATGAAACATTTCTTCCATGCATATAGTATTATTAAAAAATCAACGTGTGGCCAAAAGAACGTTTATCAAGAAGTGATTGTTCCTAGCATTAAATGACCTTAAAAAAAAAAAAATTTATTTGCCATAAAACAAAATAAACAAAACAAACAAAATTAAGATAAAATAATTTGTTCACTCATTTATGCTTTTAATAAGATCAACTATTTTTACTTCCGTTTTACAAAGCTATTAAGATATTGACATTTCACCAAAATAACCAATGTTCAATCATAGGTTTCAAAAATGAATAATTCAAAATTGATCTTTTGAAATTATAAATTTCATATTATCACACACGTATAAAGACCTACAATGAAACACATCTTTATGATGATGATAATAATAATAATAATAAATATACAAGATTAATATGCAGTCACTTCAAAATTTAAATAAATCCATTAGAAAAAAAATGCAATGTTTCACTACTCATTACATGCAATGCTTATTGAATGAAAGCAATAGAAACAAAATATTCAAAATTGGTTTTGACAGCATTTAATTCAGCTTTAATTAACATTGATTCATGCAAAAATCAAATTTATTTTTCTCATCTCACTCTGTCACATTCATACTACTGATAAAAACTCTCTGTCTGTCTGTGTGTGTGTGTGTGTATGTGTGTGAGAGAGAGAGAGAGAGAGTGAGTGAGAGAGTAAGAGGGGTTCTCTTTAAGCAGACTTAAACTGATTGTGCTAAAACAAGATTCCATAAATTCCGGCAAAAATGGTTTGCCCAATAAGTAATGAAAAAATGTCAAGAGAGAGACATTTAGAATGATTTGAGCAAACTGCCACTTCATGGTGAACTACATATACAGTATACAAAATGTCTGACAACTTCCTCTCATTCTAGGCTTAAGTGCAGCGGTAATCATTTTGCAACCAGTCTGATCAGGTTTGCCGATCTGTGGAAACAAGGAACGATGTTAAGCCATCAAATTGTGTGTTAAACTTAAGAAAACCAAATAAGAAGCTTATAGAATGTTAAAGGAGGCATATGGAAATGAACAGAGGAGTCAAGCAAGTTTCTATCAGTGGTTTAACAGATTTTCTGAGAAAACAAACACATAGGAGCACTCAACAGTGCAGGCAATATATATTATTAATATTAATATATATTATCTTTCCTAACATTTTCTCAAAAGTTATTTAATAAACCTTGTATAAGTCAAAAATTTGACATCAAAATTCAAGTTTTAAATTCAATCATTGATTTATAATTAGAGCTGTGACAAAAATATTCTTCAATAAAAAGCATTTTACCACAGCCCTTATTATAACTTATTCAGGAACAGAGGAGGTTGGTCTCAAATTTTTCTGTTACTTATATTTTATATCGATTTGTAACTAAACAATTAGAAATATCTGGATTCTTTGGTCATTATGCTATCTTGCTGTTAAATTTTAGGAAAATAGTTTTGAGTAGTTTTCTTGATTATCAATGTAATGCAAACTAATGCAAATGAAAAAAAAATGTCTTTTTAACATAGGAAACCCAAATATGAAGAGTAATTTTATGGTAAATTACTACAAATCACTTGATCCCACTTAAAAAAGAATTATGTTATTTACAAAATCAATATTCTAAATTTGTGACGAATGCAGTGATGTAGAGCTAAAAGATTAAGTGAAAGTAATCTTTGACAAGATAGATTTCCTTTATATATTATTTGACCAGGCACTACAGAACAAAGATGAGTTACTATTGTGAGTTTACAAGCCTCATCTGTCTGAAACAGATGAAAGTAAATGTAATCAAATTGAATGTGTCTACAGTAATCATATATATATATATATATATATATATATGATAGAAAAAACAAAAAACATGAATGTGTATTAGTGCCAACGCGTTTCG
>JAUZSX010261751.1:0-15060 GCA_034780655.1 Idiosepius hallami
TAATATACACGCTCTATCACTGATATTGAGCACTCTAACTATAATTTTAAGCAACATTATTTCTTGAAATAATAATAATAATAATATATATATAGTGTTGTTGATAGGGATCAATCTGTTGATTGCTCGAAATTACAGTTAGAGAGTTCGATATCTGTGATAGAGCGTGTATAGTTAAAGGTAAAATCCAAACCAGGAAAACGGTAGTTGCTCGTAACTGTCAATTTCACGCTTGTGTGTTCGTTAGACAGATCGGTCTGACGATCACGCAAGCGTGAATTATCTATTTAGGCAGAATAAAGAAATAAGAGGCATTAGTTTTGGATCGTCCCCTGTGTATATCAATATATGATATTTACCCGGTGAACACCAACCCAAGTTTTGGCACATTTTTACGTGCTCTTACCCTTCACCTAGATGAGATGCACTCCCGAGTTAACGAGCCCCATCTACCCGAAGCTGCTAAAATGAAAGTAATGGTTTTGACCGGGATTTGAACTCGCGTACTACGATCGCAGAGCACGAGGTTTTACCAATGCTCCACTGTTGCTGCCTAATATCAATGTGTATATCAATATATGTCGTGCAGGTTTTTATTAATTCTGAGCATCATGTTTCTTGATCGTAGTTAATTTCGTACTGATTACAAAACGGGTTGACAATCAAAACATTTACGCCAACGAAACAACACATCAAAATTACTTGGAAATTTTACGCAGCGTCTGAAAATTATATTAATTATCGAACATTGGAGTCAGGTTGGCAAGGTTAAGACGAATTAACAAACCTGATTGCTGAGATCAGTTTGAAACAAATCGATAAAGATTTCTTTCTACAATTCAAAATGTTTATAGCTTGGCAGAGATTAATATTATTAGTAGTATTATTCTGAGTTCTCGGCCCGCCAGGGCTGTGCTTAGGGCCCCCGCAGACACTACAGTTGCGGGAAGGAAGCACAAGCTTCCTAGGGACTGCAAGGCTTATTAGGCTTCACGATTTTTTTGTGATGCAAAAAATTAGCAAGTAATTAATTATTGGGATTAACAAGAAAATCATTATCACACTTAAATGTTTGTTATATTAGTTTTGTAGGTTTGTTGTTACTATGACATTTTCATACTTTCTTTTCAAGCGTTTTCATATTATGTTTTGGACACTGGCGGGAAACAAGCTCAGCGTCGGGGCAGACATGTGGGTGTCTCGCTTTCATTACTTACTTTACCTCACTACTTATTTATTTGTTGTATATGTACATTGCTCATATGTCACAGTCTTTTACAATATGTCTTAGGAGCGTTATGTTCTTTTGTATTGCAGGCTGTACCTTAGGTTTAAGCTGAGTAAAGCTTGGTGTGCATAAAACCAAGTTTCTTTACCCCACAACATTAATTTACTTTTATGTTTATTTACAACAGAACAAGACAAACAGAAGTTGAGTTTTATTCATTTTTTTTCATTCCTAATAAATTTAGTTTTTTAAAAGGATTTTCAGCTATACACCACCTGTTTGCAAAAAGGTTATATTTTTTAAAGTTTTCTTTTCTATATTTAATTAAAAACAATTCGTACAGCATAAAAAGGTAAATTAATACTTTATCAAAACTATCTAGTAAAAAAGGAAATCAACAAAGACACTAGACAAATATGCTCCTTCCTCTAACGATATAAATACGCTGAATTTAAACACTAACAGTATAAAAAAGTTTTAAGATGACTGCATCCTTACACAAATGCATCCCCAACACTAAGCTAGCTTAACAATTACAACATAAAAAAAAAAAATAATTTATGAAATAATAATTATAGATTGATAAAGACTAAGGCATTATTATACTGTCCTTATTTAGACACCCAGAACTCTTCTGTTTGACCAGTCACAATTCAAGTAAGAAAGAAAAAAAAATCCTATTGATTTTAATGCTGATCTAAAGATTTCTACAAGTTATTCTATGGAAATGTGGGTTGACACTTTTCCATCAAAAGAGGCAAAATATGAGACAGGTAAAACTTTTATTAAAAGAGGGAATATTGATAGTCAATATTTTGGGTGAGTTTACAATATCAATATACAAAAGATTGTTTATATTGTTGTGTAGAAAATGTTTACGATATAATATATGTTTATGTTTTCTATAAAATGTTATCAGATTGTTTGGTTTCTGTAACTTTTTTTTAAATTGTCAATTTTATTCTGGATACTTTTAAAAATATTAGATTTTACCTTCTATAATACTCCATTGTCTCTGGGCACTGATGATTATTTTTATGAGTTTGCAATTTCAAAATAATTAAAATTTGTTATTATTAAGTTACTTAAATATTCAACATCTGTAAGATTTAGATGGTATTTTAATTAATGGAAGAAACCAGTTTAAGGTAATTGCATGTAAATGGTAAACTTCTATTCAATAAAATTAATAAAAAAATGATTATTTTTTGTATATTCTGGTTTTTCACATCCTTTCTCCATAAAAATAAAAAAAACTTTAAATTAAAGTGTCCATCTACTTAAACTGAATTGCTATATAGTAATTGAAATTAATGTAAAGATATAAGGTTTTAAAGACGGTATGATGTATTGTTTATAATGTTTGGTAATATTTCAGAATCAAAATTCCATTTTCAAACCAGTGGCTCTCTCCATGCCTATCTCTAGTGGTTCTTGGGTTCTTAGATAAAGTACTTTCCATTTAATAGTATTTATCTTCTAATTTACTTTGTATTAAAAAAATATAATAAAACAAAAAAATACCTATATTAGATGATTTTAAGGATTGATAAGTCACTACTAGAAAGTAACAAAAAGTTCCATTTATAGATAAAAGAATTTAAATAAATTTTTAATATAAAATTAAAGTTAGAATTGAAAACAAAAATAAATCTTGCAACATGTATTTGTTGTTTAAAAAATAGAAGATTTGCTGCAAGTATATAAACTGGCCTCCTTCTGATTTTTATTAAGGTCAAATTGTTATGATCTAAAATAAAAATACAGAAAAAAAAAGAAAACTGCCATTTGGATATGGTGTATCTATTTGGATATGATCCAAAAATGGATTGATATAATAAAAATGAATACAAGTTTGTCTGCTTCATTATAAGCTAAAAGATTTTTTTTTTGGCACAATACTTTTATTCAAAGTGAAAAAGAAAATTTCCTCATAAATTAGTACGCTCCTTCCTAGACAGAAATATTGCAAAATAAGACTACTCATAGTATCCTACATATATAAGTGGATGTTTTGTTTTATAGTATGTCTATCTCTGGTAAGTTACAGGAATAGAAATAAAAGGTCGTAACAGGGCCCGCTGTATAAAGAAGTTAATAGAATTAGCAGAAAATGGTTCAATGCGTATTTGGAAAAAAAAAAATATGTGGAATATGTCGTAATAGAACAATATGCTAACTTTTTCACGCTAACGTAGAGATTCACGCAAAAAACATGAAAAATATTTTTTTCTTTTGATTTTAAAATCTGTTTTGCAGTTTGTTGAAAAGGTTTGTAAAATACAATAGGGCTTCACATCAGTGATGGGTGGGGGGCTGGTGTGCAATGAAAACTGTAGAGAGGAAGGTCTCAAAATGGTGCACATTCTCTCCTGATGACCCCAAGACTAAATATAGTTGATTATTTGAACTCCTACGAGTTGGATTCCAAAAGACAGTCGTAGAAGCATTATGCCAATAGGATAAGTAGAATTTTGAAAGCTACCTTTTTGGTAAGTTTGAATTACTTTTATAGTAATTTCCTTCTTCAGATAAGTATAGATGTAAAAGGTTAATTTTTTTTTGTTATATAATCCTACATTTTTAAAGGAAGTCCATGATTTTTTTTGGTTTCTATTTTTTTTTTTTTAATATTTTTTCTTTTATCAAAATATTCCCCTCTGATAGAAGTTTCTTAATAGAAAGCATTTCTTTAATAGAAAGAAGTCACCTGAACTATTAAATACTTTTAAAGTATGATCTGTAGCAAAATAACCTGACAGATAAAAATTTGATTTGTTATATAACATCCCATTAAATTATTCAGTGTTAAAATCTCTATTTTAATCCAATATATTTCAAATATTTTTCTTTTTAATTCCAATATTAGTTTGCAGCAATGGATTATTTCTACTTAATTTTAATAAAAGCAAACTCAAAAGATTTCAGTGTCTGCCTGTTTTCATTTGTTCAGATTAATTTCCTAAAATATACTATCTGTTCAAACTACAAATTAAACACAAAATATGGTTTATCATTTAAGATCAATATTAATTTATGATTGATTCAGATAATTTGAATTAAGTTAATTTAAAGAATTTCAAAAGAGAATTTAACAATCAGATATTTTAAGTCCTGAAAAATTAAATTTCCATAACAGTTTATTAAGATGAAATTAGAAACAAGTTTGTTTTTTGTGTTAATTTTTTTCTAATTAAAGGAAAGTCAACAGAAATTCTTTCAACTTGTATGAAGCAATTTCAATAGCACATAAAGCTATTAAAAGTAAATTAATTCCAGTTAATTCCAATAACTTTAATGTTATGTAATTATGACAAATTCCTAACTTGCATGATAATTAATAAGTCTTTCTAGCAACTTGCAAAAAACAAGTTTATGTGCTGAGCAATAATATTCTAGGTAAGTAAATCAAATGTTTCTCAAATCATTGATAAGGCATAAGATGATGCATATTTCTTACAATTTGGTATTAGTGTTCCATTCTTATAATAAAATATTTGTTCAAATAATTGGGATGGAGGGAGTTAAGAAAAAAAATCATGGTAAAAAGATGGATTCAAAAAGTGAAGTTACAATATCTTTAAACATGAATCATAACTTACCGTCCTCCGGAGCGTCGGGAAACACCACCCTCTCCTTTATGTCCGTCCAGTATGCTGCTTGTGGTTGGAAGGAAACACCAACGTGCAGTTGAGATAATTAAAAAAAAAAAAAAAAAATTATTCTGAAACAAAAAAAAAAAAAAAAATTTAATGAAATTTGACAATTATGTGATAATTTGATTTAAAAATTTAAATCATAAAAAAGAAAAAAAAAAAACTTTGAACAGTAAAAGATGGATCAATCTATCCTTCATTACAAGATTAAGAATATCCAAAAATTAATTCTTCCATAGAAAAAATAAAATTCATAATTCTAATCTCATACAATTTCCATTTCCAACAAGAAACCGACACAAAGCATGCTTTTTATATTTCTTAAAGAATGAACTTATTTGTAGATTTTAATTTCTTTTAAACAATACATTAAATAGATATTTAGTTCATTTTCTAATATTATCAAAATATCAAACCAGGTTGTTGTTCTAATCAAAGAAATATAAGTAAAGGCTAAGAAGAGGAATGTCCAAATTTATTACCATTTTGTACTAAACCCCCCCCACATTTAGTCTTCCGCTAAATTTAAAAAATATGAATTAAAAGTATAAATTAAGGATTGATAAAAAATATATCATGCAAAAATTATTTAAAATAAAAAAAAATTTTCCAAATTGGTCAATTTCTGAAAGTTTTTAGTGATTTTCTTAAAGATAATTTTATAGATATTTATCTAAATAAAATTTTTTTTAAATTGAAAAAAATAAAATATCAATAAAAAAATTGTTGCCTTGAAAATATTTTGAAAATAGAAAAACTCAATGGTTACCAATAATTTTTACCAAATTTGAAGAAAATATATTTAAAAGGTTTTCACCATTTCATTTTTTGTTGCATAAAAGAAACCTTTTTTTTTTTGAAGAGGAGTTTTATAAGTTGTGTAAATTAGTGAGGTTTTATTTTTGTTTTTTAAATAATGTTGCATTTGCTTTTTTTTAGTGGAATATTTTGTAAAATAAGATTTTAAAAAGTATTAATTTTCATTTCATAGAATACAATTATAAAAAATATTCTGTTCAATAAAATTTCTAATATTTTCCAAAAATATTAAATTAAACTAATTAATGTGCAAAATTTATTTTTTTAAGGCTAAGTTTTTAATCATTTTTTAACTATTTTAATCCTCAAATAATCAAACATTTTTATTAAAGTAGGCTAAGTTTAAGACTGCTCTTACTTTTTATTTTTTTTTTTTTAAAGTATTTTTCTTTTCCTTGAGAGTGATTTTTCCAGTTGGTGGCTAAAGATAAAAATCGCTTAACTTTTTGGCAACTTTTTTTTTTTTCCCCATAGACAAATCTTCTATTGGTGAATGAAAAATGTCGAAAAGACTTAAATTTTCTTAAAATTAAACGAGCAAAGACAATTATTTAAACAATAAAAGGTTAATAGTTAATTTTTTTTTTTTTAAACAAGGTTTTTTAAAGAAATATTTCTAAAACTAAAATGAAATTGATCACATGGTATCATTTCCCAAAACTTTGACAGTAGTCAGCTTCTTTTGAAATTAAAAAAAGAATACTAATACCATTAGGATAACCTTTTAACAAGAGATTTTGAATTTCCTTCTATAAATTTTGTCTGTATTATAATTTGAAAATTAAACATAACTTCACCTAAAATTATCGGTTTATTCATAACAGTGAAATAGCCTTACATGGTTTGGCTAGTAAATTTTCAATTTGGCTAGTAAATAGAAATATTTAATATAATAGTCAAAGGTCAATAATGTATGTTTAGTGAAAAGGCATTTTTGAAAACAACTTAATTCTTAGTTGTTTAGTCTACCAAAGAAAAAGAAAATACATTTTCTTTATCACAAAAGAGACTTTGTTTTAGTTCTAAATTTTAAAAAAAATTCCTTAAATTTGACAAGATTTAAAAAATAATGTCATACAATAAAAAACAAAAAAATAGAAACAAATAATGCACTCATTGCTGCAGTGCAGCAGCAGCAGGCAGCAAAAATATTGGTCAAGTCAAAAGAAAAAAAAAAAGGAAAAATGCTAAGCCTAGTTAAGTGGGTTTGTTTGTCATGACATGAGACAACAACAATGGATGATCATCCACTAGCCAATCCCAATATTGAGATAAAAGCAAACTTTTGATTAAACACATTTTTTTTTAATTTACAATGTTCAGGTTATTTCACAAGCCTTGAATAAACAAATCAATTTTCTGAACATTAAAATCATTTATATTATTATAATAATGAAGAAAAAAAAAATTGTATAAATTTAAAAACAGAAATTAATCAAGTTTAATGTTTCCCCACCTTGTCACAACTCAAATCCAATGAAATAGTTTTAGAATTTACTATTTCAAAATTGGATATTAATTTTAATCTATTATGGCTAAAACGAACTGAATGACATATTTAGGTTTGATGAATGTATTATTCATTAAATTTAGTTGGTTTGTTTGTTGCAAAATTAAAGTCATCTTTTAAAATCTAATAAATCCTCATTAAAAAAAAAACATTTTATTTGAAAATTCAAAATGACAAAGAAGTTGTTGGATACTATTTTATTAAGAAATAGATTTTTTTAAAAATAGAATCTGTTATAAAGCATTATATATAATTGAACTTATATTTAAAATAAGTTTAAAGTTTTTAATTATGAGTGTGGAGAGTGAGTGTGTGCACTTGCACTTAACAGTGTAAGAAAGACTTTCACAGAGTTTAAGTGGTATAAAAATAACCTTATATTGCATTTGATTTTCAAGCTAAAATAAGGTTTAAATTAAAAACAAAATATAAAAAGTAAACTAAAAAATGTATTCTTAGAAAAAAAATGAACTACAAAATAAAACCAGCATTCTGAAAAAAAAATCATTTTTCTTAAATAGGTGGGGTGGGGTTAGTGATTTAACTTTGACCAAAATTTGTTATGAAAGCAAAAAAGAAAACAAAAATTAAGAATGAATCAATTTAGTCAATAAAGGAATAGATAAGTTCTTCTCAGCCAGTCGAGTTGTTCACAAAACACAAATGCCAAGAAAAAATAATTCAAATGATGGAGGTTTGGCTGGTTGGGCTTTTAGATACTATTTGATTTGATGGTGAAATAAATATCAATTCCTAATTGTAAAAATCGGAAGAAGAAGAAAGCATAGAAAACAAAAAATCACAACATAGAATAAGAGTGGAATAATAATAGTAGTAGTGATTTATTTAGTTACTAAAGTGGTAGAAAGTGAGCAAGTGAGAGTTCAAAAATCAACTACCAACCAATCCTTTTAGTACAAACACAATTTGCTTTAGTCATTTTGGTAAATTTCCTCGATTTCCGGAATGTTTTGTAACAAGAAAAATATTTTGCTTTTACGTTTATCTAAACTATGAGAATTTATTAAATTAATTTTTTTTTAAGAGATGTGAATCTGGTTTTTATTCCCGTGAAATTGGGCAATATTCCTAAAATAGTTTCAGCTTGTTTTGCAGATATTTTACCCTTTTTTTACCCTGGTGGGGTTTTTGGTAGATTTTAATGTAAACTATGAATCCCCAAGTGAAGAGACAAGTAAAATGATCTGATTTCAAGACAGAAAATCCTAAATAATTCAAATTCGAGAAAACAAAAATCTGAGTTTATGAAGCTTTAATTTCTAATCGACAAATTACATTTTAAGAGCAGTTTTTTTTGTACAGTATGGAAAAAAATGATCATTTGGTTGCTTTTATTTAGATTATGATAAAGTTTTTATGTAGACGGGTCTTAATTAACATTATTTATACTTGTAAATTTCAGATTATTTTTTTTAAAGAACAATACACAAGGCAAGGCCTTTATGTATAGTTATTTTGCCGGTGGATATCATTATATTCACAAGCCGCGCGCGTAGGTGTTCTCAGTCACGATTATTCGAAAACAGTAGTTGGACTAGTAATAATACAGAAAAGTTTAAAAATATTAGGAGTTAAAGAAATAATACTTTAATTAATTTAAAAGTTACACAACAGAGAAATTTTAAAGAAAATAAGTTAAAGAAAATTTATTAATAAATTTTAAAAGTTAAAAAAATTCAATAATCTGAGTAGTGAAGTGAAGTTTGTGAGGTAGGTCTAAAGGTAGGTGAATTAATCCTTTGACCCCTAACTTACCAAGTAATCACTTAAAGCTGTTATATTAGAATTGAAATGTTGGTGCGTCTTCTTTTGCCTTATGTTCAGGGCCGATATATCGGCATATTAGGGCCTAAAGGGTTAAATAATTTTTTTCTCAACTTTTAAAAACAATTTCAATTATTATAATTTCTTTTAATCTTCAGTTTCAATTATGCGAACAACCGATATTACAACTTCTTAGTGTGTTTTTTTCTATAGATAAGGAAATAGAACTAAAGCCGTAAGAAATATGCAATGAATCCTTTCGGTTTATTTCCTATAATCAATATAGGCATCAAAGTTGGAGGATCTGGAATCTTAGTACGCGAGTTCAAATCCCAGTCATAAAAACCATTGCATTCACCTTAAAAATGGTCTTGTGCAAAACTTGGTTGGTGCTCTTTGCTCACCAAGTAAAATATATTATTTTCTATCATCAATATCGTTAAGGGGAATTAAAATCAAATGCAAAAGTTTGCTTAATTAATGCATTTGAACGAATTCAACAATTTTTACAATAAAGCAACAACAGTAGTTACATACACACACTGACTTGGTACTTGAGATAATTTTTACATATGGCAAAGAAACATTTTTTCTGAATCTCTTGTCTCTAGATTTCAAATTATTTCCTCTTTCTCATAGATTTCGAAATAATATCCAAATCAATCAAAATATATTAAACTTAGCTGATTAATTTTTTATTCATTACAAATTATTTTTTCCATAAATGTTTAAATTCCCTTAAATTCGTCCGTTAAAGACTACTACTACTCGACGACTACTACCTGTTTGATACTAAGACAGCAACCAACAACTACTACAACCTAAACTAGCGAATTAAAAATAATAAATAGATAAATAAAAACAGAGACATGAGGATTATTCAGATTCTTGAATAAAAAAATTAATTGAAAACTACATAAATTAATGTTTTTTTTTTGCTATAAAACATGAAAACAAGATTCTTTGAATTTTTTTTTTTAAATTGAGCGAAACAAAGGAGTTTTTTTTTTAAATTTTGTTTATGAGATTAAAACTAAAAATAAATTATAAAAGTTGATCTAAATTGTAGTACCTTTATTTCTAGAGCTTTTAACAAGTTGCAGCAGTGGAATTATTGCCAATAAAATTACTAATGAAAACGGTAGGTAGCAAGATCGGTAGTAGAGTAAAATATTAGTCATTGAATTGAAATAAGATTTCTGGAGAGCAACAGTCGCCATAAAATATTTCTAAAAATCATTTTAGTAAAATAGCTCGAACACAAATTAGAGATCTATTACTTAAATTATTATAAAAGTGAAAAACATTAATTAAAAAAAGTTTTAAAAATCTAGTTCAATTATTCTAAAAAGTAAAAGAAAAAAATTTTGAAAACATAAAATATAAGATAAATATTATAGAAAATCATTTACGAGAAATAGATGATGGATATTATTTATATTAGTTAAAATTTTTAAAAAATGAATTTTAGAAACTACAAAAAGTTTTTAGCCATTTTACTCATTGGGAAAAAAAATCAAAGCCATTATAAAATAAAATTTTAAAAAACGAACAGGATTTGTTCTTAATATTTTGTTTGGTATTTTTTTTTCAAAATAACATAGAAAAATTAGGGTTAAATAAAGGATTCTGAAATATTTAAAACATAAAATTAAAGATCAATATTTTTTTTAATATAAATCACAAAATGTTCGGAGTTTTTAAAATATTTTTTTTAAAAAGTATCACGGGGTCAAAAGACTCAAGCAAGTATCTTTTCCGTTTCAACAAAAAATATAATAAAACTTGGATCGATTCCAATTCAAGCACAATAAATAATTCATAGAGATAGTTTAAAACATTTTTTTAAATATTTTTAAAATCGAAAATATCTTAGATCAGTTATTTCGTTTTAACTTAAACGTATAAGTAGTCTTTTTTTTTGCCTTTTCTGGCTGTTCTAACAATTTGATGTCTAAACAAAACGGACCTAATTTAATCAAAACACGCATATATATGTAGGTATAATCGAAAAAAACAGATGAGAAATTAAGGTTTCTTTTAAAAAGAGATAGAACGAAGGGAAATCGAGATGAGAAATGGTCGAAATGGAGAATTAAGTGAGTGTAAAAATTTGAAGGCAAAAGAAGAAGCGGCTAAGGAAGTGAAGAGAGCAAAGAAACATGGCCGACATAGTAGTAGCAGAGTGGGGACAAGAAGGGGTGAATCCAAGCGAACCTCAACTGGTGTTTTTACCTTGAAAGAAAACCCAAGCACAACGGAAACTGAAAATTAATCAACCGAAACAGAATAAACAAGAAAATAGGATTCAAACTTTCAATTACCTCGTTTAAAATTATGTCTCAGTGTTGGTAAGAATCGCGCAGAGTTAGGCTAGCCTATCCATTATTCACCCTCGGCAAGTGCATCACGGGAACACAAGCTCCGAATATTATTAATAGTAGTCGTAGTACCAACACTATTATTACCAATAGTAGTAGTATTAGTAACTCGTAAGTAATGGTAATAATACAACCGGCGTAATAGTATTTTAAGTTTCATTTTAGATTATTAGAAAAAATACTATTTCATAATATTTATAATTTTCACAATATTTATTGCAAGATAAAGAAAAATTATAAATGTTTAATAAATGAAGATTTATTAGCTAGCAAAGCATTACGGGAATAATAATCACATTGATTGGCATTAAGGAGAAAAAATGGTGGAGGATAGAGACTATGTTTAACGAATATAATTTATATAAAAAGTCTTAATTTTTAAAAATAATGAAAAATATCAAGAAATCAAAGATTAAAAAATAAAAAAATTATGCATTAGATTATGAAGAAGCATCGTGAGTAAAATCACTCACACTCGATTTCTTTTCTAAGAATTCATCAGATTTAAAAAAAAAATTTTTTATATCGAATTGTAGTAGAAAGGAAGGTTTTCACAGCAATTTTTGGAGAATATAAATTTTACATTTTCGCTAAAAAATAATGGTCGGATCGAATAAATTATTTACATTTAAATTACAATAAATTTAATGCTTTTTTTAAATAAAAATTTAACAATCATCCAGCAATTTTTTTTAAAATAATTTCAAAAGTAAAATAATTAAAATCGCGTGAAAATGCCACAATTTCTTTTTTTTTTTAAGTTTTCATCTCAGTTAAATTTCATGCTTATTTTTATTTTATTTATTTATTTCTATTATGGAAAGTTTTTCATTTTCTACGTTTTTTTTTTGTTTTTTTTCAGTTGAAAAAAAAATGCATTGACGATTTAAGGTAGATGGATGTAAAACTATGAACTCTCTTTTTGAAAAACATTTTAAAGATTTTATTAAAAGTCAAATAAACAAATAAACTTGACTCTATTTTTCTAGTGAATTGTATTTTGGGGTCAATAGTTAAAAAAAAAAGAAAACTAATGTCAAGGGGGATAACTGCATAAAGAATAGAAAATAAATAAAATGAAAATAAATACTATTTTTAACGGAATATTATAGAAAATAATGAAAGCGTTTCAATGAAAAATATGAACATTTTTTTTTATTCAATGGTTAAAATAAAATTTGACATATTTCATCAAATCCAGAAAAAAAAAACATTATATAAAAAAATATGGCTTACTTACCAGACATGCAAATCCCAAAATTAAAACTTGAATTTGTTACTAGCTTTCTTTTCTTTTGTTTTTTCACTATACAGATCGAAAATTTTAAATATATTTCTCTTCTATTGAAAATGGTCTTTCTTTTCTTTTTTTTTTTTGCCCCTTAATTCCAATCGAATAAAATAAATAAAACTAATATCGGTTAACTTTGAAGAGCTGGCTACTAAAGAAAAATGGCTACCACTTGTGAGAGTAGCGGTGGTAGTAGTAAAAGTCAAGCAGCTTCCAAGACAAGACGGGTGCGACAAAAAATGTGATTTCTGACACCCACAGTTCGCAAACGAGATCAGTCTATGGCGTGAAGGAAGATTGGATAATCACTTTCCACGCCAGTGCAGATCTCGCTTGTGTCTGTGCACTGTGAAATGTGATGGCCCGTCCGAAATCTTCTAATATTCGGAACGGCACCTCCCTTCTGAAAATTAAATGTCTTCCTTCGTACTCCCTCTTCTCTTGCCGTTAGCAACGCTTCTAGTTGTTATCTAAATAAATCGCACCTACATTTTCTAATAGTTTAGTAGTATTATTAGTATTTGCATTATTATTATTATCTAATAATATTATCATTACTTAATATTATTTTTCAATATTATTTTTTAATATTATTATCATTGAATCTACAACAACCACCTTATTCAATGTTTTTAAAAAATTCCCAATTACGTATTTTTATTTCTTAGGTAAAAATAAGAAAGAGTGAAGAAGAACTGTTAAAAAGGACTTATTAATTTTATTTATGATAATTGATTTTTTAAAAATTAAAATTAATTTTTTTTTAGTTTAGATTTTCCTACAAAAAAAAATTGAATTATTTTTTTCTTTCTAATTAAAATATAAAAATCTACATTATTTCTTTTACTTTTTAAAAGATTTTTTTTTCAATTTTTTTCTACAAAGATTCAAAATAAATCTTATTTTTAAAATTGATTCTTATATTTTATAAAATCGATGTGTTTCAATAAATGGGAAGAATAGTTCTGAGAAGTTGGTTAATTTTGAAAATATATCAAAAGTAGGTCATTTAGATTTCTTATTCTAATTCTATGCAAAAACTTAGAATTTTATTTTTGAGGATAAACAAAATATAAGAGGATTTATATTGCTTTCTAAAATTATTATCTCTTTGTTTAATTTTGATTTTCAAAATGAATAAGAATTGCTATAAAATAATTAACCCATTCGACCCTAATGGGCTGATATATCGGCCTAAGAAACCTAAGGCAAAAATCAACACACCGAAATTTCCACCCTAATATGGTCCTTTAATAGAACAGCTCTGAGTGACTAGTTGTTAATTTTGTTAAGTCAGGGTCCAAAGATTAAGTCCGAAATATTGGTGTTTGTGTTAAAGTGTCTTCTTTTGCTTTTCAACCTTAATGGGCCGATATATTGGCCTAAGAAACCTAAGGCAAAAATCAACACACCGAAATTTCCATCCTAATATGGTCCTTTAATAGAACAGCTCTGAGTGACTAGTTGTTAAATTTGTTAAATCAGGGTCCTACTTACTCGTCAGATTATTTGAACTTCTTTTTACACCTTAATTTTCTCTTCACGAATTTTATTTTTTTCATTCCCGTATTTACTGGTACTCAGGACCTTGTTTAGGGTCCCTGAAGACCACGCAACTGCAGGGGGGTGCAATATCTTTTGTAATGCAAAAAAAATCACACGATAATTAATAATTAGGATTAACTAGAAAATCATTATTACGTTAATATGTTAAAATATACCTCAATCAATCCCTCTCTATTTCTCTCTCTCTCTCTCTCTCTCTAGAGATGATGATGATGATGATGATGGTGGGGATGATGATGATGATGATGATGGTGATGATGGTGAATGTGGTGGTGGTGATGATGATGATGGTGGTGCTGAGGATGATGATAATGCTTGTTGTGATGATGATAGTAGTGATGATGATGATGAGGAGGAGGAGGAGGAGGAAGGTGATGGTATTCACTCTCTCTCTCTCTCTCGAGAGAGAGAGAGAGAGAGGGATAGAGAGAGAAAGACAAGACATACAAGAAATAAGAAAACAGACAGACAGACAGATGATGGATACATAGATATATAGTTAGATAATAAGATAGATAGGTATATTGAATAGATAGATAGATAGATAGTTAGATAATGAGATAGGGATATTGAATAGATAGATAGGTAGATTGATAGAGGGATAGATATATAGTTAGATAATAAGATAGATAGGTATATTGAATAGATAGATAGATATATCGTAGATAATAAGATAGGGATATTTAATAGATAGATTGATAGATGGATAGATATATAGTTAGATAATGCGACAGATAAGGATATTGAATAGATAGATAGATAGATAGATAGATAGATAGATAGATAGATAGATAGACAGATAGATAGATAGATAGATAGACAGA
>JAUZSX010262080.1:0-15054 GCA_034780655.1 Idiosepius hallami
TCAGTAATCACTGCCTTCCGTAGTTGTTGTCTATCGAACCGCGTTTTTGTGATCAAGTAAATCCCTCTGGCCGACTTACGTAGTGTAATAACATAAAAAAATACCTACTAAGATGAGGACAAAAGTCCGAATAATAAAGTTAATACCTATACTTTTCCAACTACTCTTGTCTTTTAAAAATCGATGTCCCCAAAACTTGTTAAGCAGTCTGTACATAGTCTTTTTTCTAAGTTACATTGAATCGTTTACACGATTCCACTTGTTATTTCTTGCTGGCAATTTAGTCTGGTTTTGAATAAGATTGCAATAAAGAATTTGCCTGAGTTGTTTCTGCTTATAGTTCTGGACTTGCACGAAGTACCTGCAGAAGAAAGAAATCAACTGAAAAGGAAGAAATCAACAGCATTTAATCGACAGTTATTATGAATAACGCAGACCGACCTATTTTCACATATTTACACGTTAAGAAAGAATTAAAAAAAAACCTTTGTAATATATCTATATATTAGAGGTATTGTCCGACCTGGTCTGGTTGCCAGGGGCTTGCCACTAAGTTAGTTAAAGAAAACTGTTATATAGAAAAGTAACTATCGCCTTTTTATGCTAAACACATTTCTTGGCCAATTTAAAAGCTGATCGATAAAAGAAAAGCTATTTATAACTGTTATTTAAATCAAAATATTTTATCAAAAGTTAACATAAATATTGTGGGACTTCAATGGCCACTTCAAAACGATAAGTGAACATCATTTAAGAAATGAAATAACGATTTTAAACGAAGTCAATTGCGAAAAGATGAGACAATTCAAAATTATTACTCTAAACCTTAGAAGGTCTCCTATCTTTTAACTTCGAATTCTCTTACCTTACCACATTTTTTTTAGATACCTTACCTTCTACAACGTACACTTGAGATACTTAAAGCTTTGTTAAAATTTCACTCACAACTGGCAACATATAATTATAAATCTCTAGGGACAGCAGGGCTCCCTGCATATCTTTTGTAATAAAAAAAAAATTACCAAAATAATTATTAGGACTAACTAAAAAACCATTATCACACTTGTATGTTGAAATATACATCTATCAACTAGCTTCTTTCTCTTTCTCCTTCTTCTCTCTCTTCCTCTATCTATCTATCTATCTATCTATCTATCTATCTAGTCTTTGATCAAAGCCTTCAGCATGTTAACGGGGTGCAAGTAGCATTTTCTGGGTAAAGGGGCCGCAATGCGCATTCTGCGAGAGGGTCGCTATTTTGCTAAGTATTGCGCTGTGTTCTTGCTGCATAAGGATCTCAAGACTTTTCCTATGAGGAACCTCTCGCAGCGGACTCTCATTGGCCATACAATATGCTGTTTAAATTGATTATTAAGATTGCTTGCTTGCTCCTCTTTTACGGCCTTCCTATCAACTTTTTGATAAACGTTCGTTTTGTCCACACGCAGTTTTTTTAATAACACAATATGCACAATTCAATCCATAGCTGAAGGGAATGTGGGATAATGAAGAGCTATCATACCATCATCATTGGCGGTCACTCGTGTTCGAGTTTGACTGTCCTCCGTTTTGGTCTCTGTGGACCCTTTCGGGAAGACGCCTTGTCTTTTAACGTGGGGAGACTGATGCACCTGCAGTCACCACATGGTCCCTTGGCAGAGGAAGGCCTGGTTCCAATGGCATGGATAACCACGACAACTGGAGGCCATCTTCTGTTGCAGCCTTCAACCACCTTCAGTGCCGTTGTGTCATTGTAGACATCATCCGCCGTTGAGTTCTTGCATTATTTAACTCATAGCTGAAGGGAAGATAGGGCTTTATACCTTTCCCAAGGGTATTAGTCAACATGTGAACGTAGACGAAACAACTTGGATTCGAACCGGCGTATGGTTCCGAAGTCCGATTGTCTATCCACTGAACTTCGTCGACCGCCACAAGAGCTATCATATTCGCAATCCTAAAAAAAAGGGAAAAACAAATTCCATTCTTTATTCTAATTTCAATAATCTATTATTACAAGTAGCATTAAACAAGAGTTTTTATCATGTGTCCAAAGACCAGCGGTGCATTTTTTTTCACCGGCTTATCCAGTTGGTAATCTGTATTAATCCGAAGTCAATTTAATTCCCTACTAGTAGATATCATCCTCCAAAATAATGGAATATGATCTATTGTCAAAGACTTCGACGGATGTTATCAAAAAGATCAGATTGCACATGTAGAAACACGAACAAGCGAATTGAAGGCTGAAAGAAAAGACAATGCTAAAAACAAAGTGTATTTAGACGGATGTTTTTTTTTTTCGTTTTTGTTTTTCTGAATCAAAACAAGGACAATCTCATTTGTTATCTATTGAGACTTAGTTGTGTTCTAGTGGCCCATTTTTTTTTTTTTTTTTTTTTTGGTAGATAAACCGATACAAAAATTGACATTTTCTCTGGACAGATATAAATGTGTTCAAGAAACAGGAGCTTTTTTTTTCCTCTGTGTTATATCGTTTCACTAATCATTCAAACCAGTGCCGTGCTTATCCACTTAGCGGTCCCAACACAAAATACGCCTTGCGGCCCCTTTAGCCCAAAAGGCTAGGTTGACCCCTCCCTTCAACATTCTGGAACCTTCGACTATATATACACATACGTATATTCATATATAGAGAGAGAGATAAGCAGAAAGAGAGATGGATTGATAGGTTTACATTTCAAGTGTGATTTTCTAATTAACCCTAAAAATGAATTATTTTGGTACTTTTTTGCATTACAATCTGTGAAGCCAAGGAGCCTTGAAGCCCTTAGAGAATTTGCGGCTTCCCCGCAACTGGGGGTATGTGGGGGCCCTAAACACTGCTCTGATTCAAACACGGTAGTACTTGAATATATGGTTAACACGGTAGTATTTGAATATGTGGTTGATATTTTTTTGTTTTGAACTGCTTTGCAGCTTAACTGCTAACTCATTTTTCAACCAAACCTCAAACAATTTTTACAGTTCATAGATTAGATAAATATCTATCTTTTGAAACAAAAATCTTAAATTTTCACTCATTAAAATAAAAGTTATTAAAATATTGTTATTCAAAGGTGATTAGTCGTGTAAGGAACATCAGCTTTTATAAGCGTTTTATATACATTAAATTAAGTCTTTGAAATGTCTTGGTGATGATGCAGCTCAGTTGGTAGCATGTCGGACTAATTTGAACTAAAAACTCAGTTTAAACCCTTGTAATAAATCTAATAAAATATTCTTTGGTTTAAATTTCGTAATTTTCAGATTTTGTTTCACTACATTTCGTTTATTGTGTTTTCTTAACCTTTTTAAATTTCATTTCTATGTTAGTTTATGCTTACAGCTATTTACAGATTGGCGCACGTAAAGTGCTGGCTTATCAACTTTAAACAATTAAGTCAAGTCAATTCTTCTTCTTCTCCATATTCTTCTCCCTATTCTTCTTTTTTTCCTCCTCTTCTTCTTGTTCGTCTTCTTGTTCTTCTTCTCTTTCCATTTTATCGCTTTCCTTTACTGAATGTTGGTTTTTCTTATTTCTTTTTTTCTTTTTCTTGCTCTTTTTATACATTCTTCTACATTTTCTTTTTCTTTCTTTCTTTCTTTCTTTCTTTCTTTCATCTCCTCCTACTTCGTTTCTTTCTTTTGCTACACGTTCCTTTTTCTTCTTCCTTTTTTCTTCTTCCTTTTTTTTCTTTTTCTTTTTGTTTTACTTTCTTTCTTTTTTCTTTCTTTCTTCTTCTTCTTCCTCTTCCTCTTCTTCTTCTTCATCATCATCATCATCATCATCATCATCATCATCATCATCTAAATGCCATGTGCAATTTATCTCACCTTCATTTCCCCAACCAACCATTTCAGATCGATTGCTGGCTCGATTTCACTAATCATTTTTTAAAAACCTTAAATATAATTTCTCTTTTCAAATTTAGCCACAAAATTCGAACCGACCCTTTATAACTCATCCACGCCCAAATTTTAAAAATACAGTTTCATTGATTATTTCATGAATATTGTTTATAAATAACAAGCTAGCCTTACTCAACTGAGACTGCTTCGCTAAACAGATGTTATCTACTTTATTATGAGATACATATAAGGTTGGTACCAGGTACCTGCAGATCCCACAATTGGTGGGGGGAAAGCTCCCTCGGGGCCGCAAAGCTTTTGTAATGAAAAAAAAATACCCAAAAAATTAACTTTGAGGATTAATGAGAAACACCTTATCACACTTGAAATATACATCTATCAATCCATCTCTCTCTCTCTCTCTCTCTCTCTATTTGTATATATATGAATATACAGTCAAAGAAAACTCCAGTATGTTGAAGAGGTGCAACTTTTTAAGGTAAAGGAGCTGCAAGGCGCTTTCTGCATCGAGGCCGCTACTTGGTACTGTCTTTTGCCCTCCCTTAACTATACAACTGATTAAAAGTTAAAGACATTACAATAAAGATGAGAATAAAAGTCTGAATAATTTGAATTGCAATCAAAAAATCAGAAATTCAGAAAACAAAGACAGAATTTAGAATTTCATTTCAATTTTGATCCCAATTCAAACTTAAAAACACACAAATTTAAAAAATCAAATTAATTAAAGTTTTTTTTTTAATTTCTCATTAATTTGTTCAAATTAATTCTTTAAGTTTTCAAATGCCTTAAAAACAATTCAATTCTGATTTTAAGTTTTAACAGAATTGAAAAACAAAACAATTACATGATTACAGATTTATGTCATTCTTGTACAGACAAATACACAAGCATTAGATTTTTTATTGTTTATTTTTATGACATATTAACCTTATTTTGGGTAGCAAAGTTGGAGCATTGGTAAAAGCTTTGGTTCTGGAATTGTGGTACGTGAGTTAAAATCCCGGTCAAAAACCATTGCATTCACCTTTAGCTACCTTGGGCAGATGGAACTCGTTAACTTCGGAGAGCGGCTCATCTAGGTGAAGGGTAACATCGAATGTAAAAAGCCTGGCTATGAGCACATAAAAATGGCCTTGTGCCAAACTTGGGTTGGTGCTCACCAAGTAAATATCAAGCTTAAGTCATTTAATGCTGAGAAGAATAATTTTTTGATAAACATCCTTTTTTTCCTCACAGTTTTTTTTAAATAAAACAATATGCATTATTGGAGAGAATTTGGGTATTCATATCTTTCCCAAGGGTGTTAGTACAAATGTGAACGTAAAGGAAATGACTTGGATTCAAATTTATTTATAATGATTCCAAAGTCTTGTTGTCTTTAATCATTGACAAAAGTTGTCGATTGATTCTTCCTTCTGATCCCAATTAAATATTAGAGAAATAACAATTTATTTGTTAACACAAAATGTAAAATATACTTTTCTTTTTCTTTGTAATTTTTTATGCAGTGTGTGTGTGTGGAGGGGTAGGGGTCTTTTTAAACGACAAATATGGTGAAGCATCATCCATCATGTAGATATATTTTCTATTTTAAATTCTAAATTCTAAATTTGAAAACGATGAATATTGCTCAATGCTACGAATCATCTTTTTACGGAGATAAAATATTTTCTATTTTAAATCGCTGAATAAAATTGTTACTTTTTTTTTCAATATTTTGTAGGCCATGACAGTTGGTAAAAAGACAAAGAAATATAAACCTTTAAACATAATTTTTACCATTAAAAAATTTTTTTTTTCTAATTTTATTCAAGTCTTTTTCCTTAAATTCATCAGCCAATCAAATTCTTGAATTACAACCAGTGTTTTTCCCTTGTACAAAGCTCAAAAGGGCCTCAAATTCAACATAACTCTTTCCTCAAATAAGAAAGTAAAGTCTGTGTGATTTTTTGTTTTTTAATTCATCCTTTGTAATTAAATTTTTGTCAAAAACTTCTTTGAAAATTTAAAATTCTTTGGAAAAAAAAGTTTATTTTTAGTTTATTTTGGCAACTTTGTTGTTGTTGTTGTTGTTGTGAGTTGTGTTTAGAAGAGTTAAATGAAAGAATGATATGAAAGAGTTTTAAATCATTCAATTTGTTGCAGAAAGAATGCTTTAGAGAGGGGGTGAGGGCACTCTTGGTGGAATGAATTCCAATGTTTAAACCTTTTTAATGTTCGAAAAAACACCAAATTTAGTTTTTGGGTGGATTTTTGTATCGAATTCCTTAGAGAGGTCAAACTAAAAAAAAAGTTAAACACATTCTGCCAATTGATAGTCTGTGTCTGGATTATTATTTTAATTTTTTTATTTTAATATGTTCATTGCCCCTGAATGTCTATGATATCAGGTTGATACAGGTGCTTGCGGTTGTAGCTTATTAGTATAGGTCAATGGAAGTAATAAACGAAGACAGACACAACGTCTATATCAACAAACATTTTATTAACACAGGAAATACCATGTGACTATATGGTGGGAAGTTGCATACAAAGGTGTCAGGGGAAGTGTACTCACGGTTAAGGGGAAGTAACGTATAAAAATATCCACCTCCTTTCGAAGCTTTTTGGTGGTAGATCTAGCTACTAGAATTTTTTTTAAAAATAGCAATTGAGTTTAACAATTGTTTGTTTTTTAACAATGAAATTTATAATGTCAAATTTCAGGCATTTATAATAATTTCCCTGACATGAAAATCAATTTAGATTTTGATAATAATTTGGACTGAATTTAATGAAATATGAATTCTCATTTGATTTTTTTCTAAATATTCGACTATAAGCCGAAACATGTGGTGCCACCCTACTTCAGTGTATTAGTGCGTTTTTTTTTGTTTTTTTTTCCAAAACTATCGAGTCTATCTTTATCGTCTCACTTGAACGAAAACAGCAGAAATATTACTTTTTGAATTGATGTATAAATATGAGTTTTTTTCCCATTGAACTTGTCAAGGGGAAATAACTTATACCTTTATTGCATAGGAATTTCATTTTCTATTCAATTTTTTAAATTAATAATTTTAATATGTAAAATGTAAACATGAAAAGATTCGAAAAGGATACAAAATATTCAAATAGTTTAAGTTAGAGCTGATTATAATTACTTAACTGTCATATGAGTTTGAGAAAAAAAATGCAATTTTATAAATGTAAAACAATTAAAAAGTAGGGAAAAATGATTGGCCAAATTGTGTGGCATTTTTTTCGGTTTAGCTGGAAGTGAATGGTGTGTGTGTGTGTCTGTGTGTGTGTCTGTGTGTGCGTCTGTGTGTGTGTGTGTGTGTGTCAGAGTCGACGTCGAGTCGATTATCACACAGATCAGCATTTTTTTTATAAAAAAATTATTTTAATTTTTCTTGTATATTCTATTATTTATATTAAAAAAAACGAGAAAATATTTTAATAAAGGGAATTAACTCTTTATTTTAAAAGTCAAGAGTAACTTCCCTTGTTTAATCCTTGGATTAAATTTTCTAATTTAAGTCAGTTTCAGTTCTTAAAAAAGTTAAAAGCAAAGAAAAGTAAAATAAATTAAAATAAAATAAAATAAAAAAGTAAATTGCAATTCTTTTGTTAATTTTTAGAAATAAAAACAAGAAATTTTCAGTATTTGACATGAATTATTTCTTGTTAAAAAAATAGGGAATACATTTCTTTTTTTAAAATTAATTACGAAAATAAAACCATTTTAGAGACAGAAAAAAGAAAGCAAGATCTATTTTACGAAAAAATCGCTTTCATTAGAACTGTTAATATTATTCACTAAAAAGTTGCGAGTAAATTTAAAAACTTTTTTTATTTTAGCTTTTTAAAAAATGATTAAAAACAATGATTACGTTGTGTTACATTTGGACCATTAAGGGCCGATCGGCCTTACTTACCTCGAGAAAAGACAACAACACAAAAACCACAATTGACACTTCTGGCCTTTCTTGTTCCTAACAGAACAGCTCTGAGTTGGTAATTTTGCTCCGTCAAGGTCTAAAGTTTCAAGGAAAAGAAACGAAATTGTTAAATGTTTCGTCTATTTTTTTTTTTTTTTTTTAAATAAAGATTTAATTCAAATTCCAGTTTGGATTCTGGCGTAACCGGAAGTTTCCTAAATTTAGGAAACTACCGCTTCTTAACCAATATTTTTGCCTTTCTTAGTTTTTTAGTAGAAACTCTTTTGGTTGTGCTGACTCAACTGCTGTGTTGTTTTATGCTCCAAGGTTTCCAATATGGCCCTATCTTCAGGGTCTAAGGGAAGAAAATATTTCAGTCGTGGCAAATTATTGTAACGAATTGTTTCATGTTTTTAAAAAATGAAATTTTTAACTGGCAGAATAAGAATTATGGTCGAATAATAATGTGCTTTTCTTTTTTGAATGTACATTCTATATGCACACACGCAAAGTTACAAGCAAGAAATGCGGCAACAACCACACACACAAACACACACACCGTCTCCTCACCGACTAAGGAAGTTGAAAGAAGTATCTTTAATCACGCTTTTGGCAGAGCTGAGGCTCTGAGCAGCCGGCAGCAGCAGTCAGCACTCAGCAGTCAGGACACAGTGGTCCCTCCGAATTTGACAACTTTTTTTACATTTTTTTAAATGCTTGGAGATAAAAACTTCGCCTTTTTTGTCACCGACGCAAAAAAAGAAAAGAAAATTAAATGTCATTTCAAAATACGATGTACGTTAAACGTTGTTAAGAGTGAACTAACTTGTTTTTAAGCGTCAAGAAACTGTCAAAACAAAAAGAATTGTCAAACTTGAAGGACTACTTTCCTTGAAAAAAAAAACAAACCCTGAAATACAAGTTCTTTTTAAAAAAAAATTCAACTTGAGAATTCCTAAGATAAAAAGACAAATTACTTACCTTGCTGTTCGTGCAAGTGAATAATGTCGTCATTAAATCTTTATTTAATAACATCGACTTGAATTTGATTTGTTCATTCAAAGGGAGATAACTTATGTAAAATAAGCGTTTTTTAAAACATGTTTTGTAGTTTGAGTCGAGAGCTCCGAGATTCGGCCTTGTGCCAAATTTGTAATTTTTACAAATAAATATTATACTTATCTAAGTATAATTACGAAGGTGACGGTCGACTCCGCCGTTCAATTTTTTTTCTTTGTAAAAAACTGTCAAAATTTATTTATTTTTTAACATCTTTTGCTTTTACCAGAAAAATAATAGTTTATTTCATTAAAAACAAAATATGAAACCTTTTTTTTTTTTTTTAGAATTTTTAATCGAATTTCAAACTTCGGTAAGAAGCTGGTTGCTATGAGAAGTTGTGGATTGAATGAAAAATTTGGTTTTTAATTCCAACATGGCTATTAGGTTATATAAATAAATAAATATTGGTGTGTCTTTTATAGCCTTATGTTGTCAGAGCCGATATATCGGCCTCTTAGGGTCCAAAGGTTTAAATTAAAAAAATTAAATGAATTACAATTCTTAATAAAAAAATTCTATGAACAGAATTATTAGGTTGTCCCAAAAGTTCGTAAACACTTTACTTTACTTGCTAAATAATAATAACAAAAATTATTCCTCCAAATAAAGAGCATCATTTTCCAAGACTTTTTGCCATCCGTCTGCAAGCTTTCAGATCTGTAGAAAGTAGCATTCAAACTCCTCAAACTTTTGGGACAGCCTAAAAGAAGTTTAAAGATAAACAAAATCTGAATGACAAAACACTTTGTTTTCTCAAAAAAAACAAAAAATGAACAAAAATTGTTTTTTAATATTTTTATTTAAAAAATAATATTTTTGATGAGGTGTTTAGTATAAGTTGCAGAATGAAAAAGAAATTTTTTGGGGCTTTTTTTTTCTATGGTCAATTTTAAAGAATGGTTGATATGAACATTTACGTCCAGATTTTACATTGACTGATGAGTTTATTAATTTCAGCAATTGTTTCTCTTGAGGTGTCCTTCAATGAAATGGACAACATCACAGATTTAGTAGTGGACATTCCAAGGTAAATATTTTTGGCCAAAATATGGGTCAGTGGCTGAAAAAAGAAAAAAAAAACAATGTATTTTTTCATTTTTTTTTTATTATTTTTTTTTTTTTAGAGATAAGGCTTTGTAGTCTGAGGATTGATTTTATTGCAGACTTTTATCCTCATCTTTGTAGTTTTTGTTGTATTTCTCACTAGGTTTTGATCAACTTCACCCCTGGTCCTTTTCAGGTGATTAACTGGGACCTCAGATATGATAACTGAGTCTTATAACTATCACTAGGGCTGTGACAATATTAAAGAATAAGCTTTTCAGATCCCTAGTTATAAAAGGGGTGACAAGAACATTTTTACTAAAAGTATGTTGTCATGGCTCTACTAATAAGTAAAGAATGAAAAGAAATGGTAAAATTGTAAAATAATAAAGTCTGTGACATGAATAATCTTTAATAAAAGCATATTGTCACATTATTATTCAATGGAAAGTTTGTTAGGAAATGACGTCATGAAAGTTTTTATCGTATTAATATAAAGATAATAATAGAATTATTGAAATTGAAATGAAAATGTTTTATTTACTTCATCTTTGCCAAATAAAACTTTGGTTGTTATTAAAGAAGTTCTCTGGCCTTCTACCGTATTCTCAGGAAAAATATGGACCTGAAAAATGAACAAATTAATTACATTAAAATAACTTTGATGTTATTTCAAGTCCTGATTTTTTTTTAGTTTTTCTTTTCTTAATCATTCAACAACAAAAAGATTTTGTTATGCACACGGCATGGAATAATAATCCTAGTAATTGGATTATTTAATTTTACTTCTAAATAAAAAGAGGGCAAAAAGTGGATAAAACGAGACTTGATGCGAATTAAGAATTATCTCCCTTGGAACAAAATGATGAATGTGAAATAAGAATGTTTGTATTATACTTGGTGAGCAGCACCAACCAAGTTTGGCACAAGGCCATTTTTTAGGGGAAGGAGAAAGTATGTAAATTCAAAATAAAAATTAAAGTAACACAACGTCATCTTCTAATTGACAATATCAGATTTTTTCTGGTGATCCAACTCAGGAACTTTCTTGTCAAAATTGGGATTTTTCACAAAATTTTGAAATTAACCCCTTATTAAATCAATGGGGGTAGATAAAGATGATGACAACAGTTTGAATTATTGAGCGTCATTCAAAAGAGCAGAAAAAAAAAAGATTTCAAAAATATTTGTTGACAATTTTGTAGACTTTTCCTTGAGATAAAAAAAAACATCAATTAATATAGGTATTTTTTTAAATATAAATTTTACATTCAGTTTTGATGAAATTATTTTCCTATCGCAAATTTTATCCAGAAAAATCATCATTGCATTTTGAACGCTTAGTCTAACTCAGTGAAAAGTTAATAACAGTGAAAGTACCATCAACTTTTTGCAATTATTTACAAAAATGATTTTTGTATTTAAGAACACAGATCAGTAAAAAATAATGATTTATTTTCATTAAACTATTTTAGAGATTGTACAGATTGAATTTAGTTTGGATATAAATGCATGCATATACCAGCAGTTTCAATTCTCTATGATGTAATCAGTGATGTAAATATAACATATATAAAGATGTATGCTATTTAGGATCCTAAAACAATTATGAAGATGAAAAAATACTCGGGCAATACCAGGTACCCTTGAAAGTAATTCATGTTTAAAATCCAGTCCATCCCATTCCTTACATGTTTTTTTATGCAGACCTTGATTAAAGTCACAAGTTAAACAGTATAAATAAATCCCTACTGTTTTTTTAAGATAAAAACATTTGTATAATAAAATGGTTATGACATTAAATATCAGTAAAGGTTAATATGCCATAAAACAAGAAATCTAAATCCATATTTCTTAGCTTAAAAACAGCAAATTAATAAAAATATAATTTTTATTGGTTAAAATGAATAATAAAATATTAACTCACCAAAGTCCCTATTTTCATAAATTGAGTTACAATTAAAAAAATATAATCTTCAAATACACTGCAAACCAATTCTGTTTTGTTATTGTTGATAAGAGCACATTTCTGAAAGAAAGAAGGAATGGTGTGAGTGATCTACAGACAAATTGACCTTTAGTTGACCTTTAAATATTTTCATTTACTAGCTAAATAGATAAGTAACTAGCCAAAACCCATGAAATGTTAGGAATAAACTAATACAGGGATCTACAGATATACAATGTTATACTGTTAGTGTTTATATACTTGCAGGTGCCGCAAGCATTGGTTTGCAAGTATAACTCAAGAATAAATACTCATTTATGCTTGCGGCACCTTGCTGCCTATCTCAAGCCAACGATGCCTGACATTCAATGTCCCGCCCTTGACTGTGAGACTACTTGGCCAGACAACATCCCACCGAATGCCCTCGTCAGCTTAATTGAGCTCCATGCCCGCATAGCCTCATTTAACAGACAAATTGACCTTTAGTTAAACTTTAATAATGATTCAAAGATTTAAAATGATTCATCTTTTAACAAAACTTAAAACACATTGATTTTGTTGGCAATTATTTGATTCTATGGTTTAAAAACAAAAAGAAAATTCATTTTAAAATCAATGAATGTTTTGCAAAAATATTTTGTTTTGTTTGAATTGAACAGCAAAATCTGTGTTTGTCAAAACAAAAAGATATTCATGAAACTCAATTCAAACTTTTATATTTAGTCCTTTATTGAGAAGAGTAAAAAAAAAAAGTAATTTGCTTCTAGTAATAATTATGTATAATAATAATAATAATTTGTGGTCTTATTTTTTTTTAATGATTTTTCTTCAGCAAAAATGTAGAAGTATCTTTAAAAAAATGTTATTATAATTTTGTTATTCAAACAAGTATTATCAAAAATAATCTTTATTTTAAATATTTTATTTTCAATTCATTCTAGCTTTCTAACAAGTCCTTCTTCTGGGGTTCATTCTCTGTTGGTTGTCCAAATAGTTGCTGTGTAGTAAAAACAAAACCAAACCATGTCTTTATGACAATAGAGGGCATTTCCTATAAGCTGTAATACTCAAAAAGAAAAAATCTTTTCTATTGGTCAAAATTGTATTGTCTGAATATTTAATAATAAAATGTACAGTTTATTAGTTAATTTAAATTTCTGTATATCCATAGTGCACAGTAACATTTTGGACATCCTATACAAAGATACAGAACCTGGGAATAAAGACTCTTTTAGGAAACAAGAATTGAAAATAAAATATTAAAAATAAAAATTATTTTTAATAAAACTTGTTTGAAGAAGAACAATTCTGCCTAAATATTTTAAATTTGGTTTCTATCTGTATTTTAATGTCCAAAGCTAAATTTGAAAATAAGTTTTTAAAAGATAATCATTCAACATGTGGAGAATAAAGATAAAGACTGGAAACATCCTGGAATGTCATAAGTAGATTTGAATTGGATTGAAAGGAATTCAAGCTGACCACCTTTTAATAGAAAAGTGAACCACACACACACACATATACACATACAACAAACACACAAACAAACAAAAAACAACAACAACAACAAAAAAACAATACAAGAGATGTCACTATTTTGCAACATGAAATATTTTCTTTAGTTCTTTTATCTTGAAAGGATTAAATAATCTGTTAATTCCAAGAATGGGATATTATACTCTGATTGGATTCTGCAAGTGTTAAGAATCAAATTGTTCTGATTCTTCAACTTTGTTTTATAACAAGGAATTAATAATAATAATAATAATAATGTTGACAGCAATGTTAGCAATCAAACAGAAAAGAAAATGGGAAAAACAATTAAGGTTTGAATTTTCCTTTCATTTATTCATTTTTTTTCTAAAACATCATTTTTACTTCCATCTATAGGGCCTTAGGATGTCCAAAAAGTTACTGTGCAGTAGAAAATAATGTCTTAATGTTAATGGAGGACATTTCCAGCACTTCCTTTAAGACAAACTGTGAGATTGTAAATAAATCCGTTTTATTTGTAAAAATTGCATTGTCTAAATGTGTTATAATAAAATCCACTGTTTATTAGTTTATTTAAATTTCTATATATCCATAGTGCACATGAACTTTTTGGACACCCTGCCCTGTCGCCTGTACATATTAAAATTTAACCCTTTTTTTACTAACAGTACATGACATGCATTATCATTTGTTTCTGTGTAAATAAATATAAATTAGATCGTCGTGTTTTTTTTTCTTCTCATGAAAATCTATTTCATTTTTGAAGTTAATTATTCCTCATTTCTTTGTAATAAAATCTAAACCATATTTTAATAAGGATATTTCAGATTAGTTTAAAATCGTAGTTTTTTGCTTTTATCTAATGTACAAGATATTTTATTTTATTGTTTAAGTGACTTGGATTTCAATTGTCATTTTAACAACAATAAAAAAATGGAAATCAAAATGACTTGAATAAAAAAAAAATAATCAAAACTCATGAAATTCAAAAAATCGATATTAAATCATGAATTTGAAAACTTTTACATTAAATATTGAATAACGAATCTAAACCAAAATGACTTTGTTTTAAGATGTTTTTGTAATATTTGTATGATTGTGGGTATAATTGGCAAAGTTGACACAAATATTAGCTTTTAAAAGGAATGTTTATTTTATTAATTTTACATACATTTTTGGATAATGTGTCTTGTCTGTTAGTAGCAGAACACTGTTGCTTGCTTGGCGGGCAGAGAAAGAGGAAGGACTGAGAGCAATTCTTTTTGTCAATAAGAGGTAAGAAGAGAAGAAGCAACAGTGTCTACATTTTTAATGAACAAAAAATGATTTCAGAAACAAATTATTCAAAAGTTCAGGGTTTAAATTATTTATCCACAAAAATTCTTTAAACCCTAAAGAACCGATATATTGGCCCTGGAGAAAAAAGGTAGAAGACACACACACACACAATGATATTTCAACTTCCACCTTTGGATCCTGACTTAGCAATTTTACCGACAGTGTTTTTTTACAACTATCCGTACCTTTCAAAAAACAGGGACTATAAATTCTGTCGGGAACACTTTTTGCATTTTCAGCGTCAAATTGCTTTCACTTTTTCATCACACGTGTTAAAATTCTCTAAAATTGATAATTTCTTTCTTTCTTTTTATATTGAATAATTATTCTTTTTTTTGTTTTATTTTATTTGGTTTTGATTTGGGTTAG
>JAUZSX010262190.1:0-15047 GCA_034780655.1 Idiosepius hallami
AGCAATCACGAAATATTCCTTATACCCCATACATTTACAGTGGTAATTTATCATGTCACATAATAGAAATATAAAAAACAAAAAAAAACAACAACACACTAATTCTACAATTTTTATAACCAATAAAGAAATATTCTTGTTTGACAAATATAAATTAATTAGAAAGTAAAAAAAAATAGAATTTCTACAAAAATATGTTATTTTTCATTTGATTAAAACATGAAAGTATAAAAATTGATGAGAGTCTCTTCATGATATGTGTGTAATATAGTTTGGAAGAGTTTGTCTATTTCTTATGATGTATAGAACAGGAAAGAGAAAGAAAGAGAGCTTAAGTGTTTATGTGAATGCAGAGATTTGTGTATGTGAATTTATAAAAAAAAAATAGACATTGCTGAGGTCTAAATACAGAGAAAGATAATTTTGTGTCAAATTATTTGTCTTTTGTATTTATAGTGAAAAAAAAAGATTAAATATCAATTTTTAATTTTCCTATTTGAACAAAAACTGAAAACTTGAATTTTTACTCTTGAGTGATGAATGTCCAATAGTTTTTTTTATGAATCTAAGTCAGAAATTAATTCCTTTTTTTTTCATAAACTGCCTGCAAAATAGCTCTGAGCAAAAGAGCAATTCCTACAGCGCCAGGATCAGGTTTTGTACACAACTCTTTGTTCACATAACTCGCACGACCAGCTTTGGCTTCCATATTTTTTGTCGATTCAGCTGTTTCTTCTGCAGCCTAAAAATTAAATTAAAAACCAAATTAAAATTCTGCAATTGGCTTTTGCTTGTCTTTTATTCATTTAAAAAATTAATTAAACCAAATTATTAATAAATAAAAAGGATAATTTTTGTACTTTTCTTAATGAAATATTTTAATGTTTAAATTCTTTACTTAAGTTCTATAAACTTAAAAAAACATATGAAATAAACTGTAGAATCCAAAAATAGTTGAATTAATTTTTTAAATTTATATTAAAATAAAAAAAAGCTGTTTTTTTCTTAAAAAGATAAAAAATATTTAAAACTTCAAGTAAAATTTGAGACATGAAAATGTATTTCTTAATTGTTTTTTATTTTTATTTTTGTAATAACAAAATCTGTAAATAATATTTTTTTAGATTTTGAATAAAAAGAAAATTTTATTGCGTTATTTTTGGTTTACTCAGACTATGATTACTTTTTTTTCTTTCTTCTTCCTAATTTGTGTATACACAGTTTGGCCAATTCCATTTTATACAGGGGTAAATTAACCTCAATCAATTACAGAGCAGAATGGAGACAATCCTATCTATAAAACAATCAACCAAAAGACTTCATGAGTACCTGCCATATTGCCGCTGCTGTTATTATGGAGACCTCAATTCAAACTTGGATTATTGATAGTCCACCATTGTTGATACTACCAATTGGATTTGCCTATTGTTGGACTTTGAAATAATTGGATAATTTGCCTTTGGTTTCATCTTGCCCCATTCTTACCAGGAATAATGGCACAAGATTCAACAAGTGGTTCTTTGACTCAATATAAAACTTTTCAAAAATAGTAAAACAAAATTGATCAAAAGGAATCCATTCTTTTTTCACTGATGAAATTTGGTCAATGAAAAAGTTGCTAAACAAGATGTAATTAATCTTTCTATTGGTTTCTATGAATTGCAACACGATTCAATTATATATGAATGTTTCTTATAATGCATCCATTTCAAATCACATTTACATTAAACTAAAATCTTGTGTAAAAAAAACCTGCTATTCATGCTGTATGGAGAAAGTCTATTTTTTGAGTTATAGTAAATCATCATTTAATAAGATAGGCTAATTGAAAATGGTGAATTCAAAGTATCTTTTGAATTGCTGACATGATTCAATTAAAATGATTAACAAATAAAGATTAACTTTTCCTGAATCTTTTATCAATAATTTCATTAGTTTTCTTTAAAAATCTGAGAGAGAGAAAAAGCTTGATACTGAAGATAGATGAACAAACATGTCCCTCCCCAAAAAGAGGAAAATACAAACAAACCTCAACAGCTAAAGCAAAAATCTTAATTTTCTCTTCTAGTGTCAGGTCTTTATCAAAAACATTTTGTTCTTTAAAAATTTCTTGAACTTTGTAAAGAGGATCAACCTGTAAGAAAATAAACATTGCAACGGGAAAAATATTTAATTTTTTAAAAATTAATTTTATTTTCTATGAAAAGACTTAATTGTAGTTTCAATTCTATAAACATTTGAATAATTGTAACAATATAAACAACTTTTAATTTTGAAAGAAACAGAAGTATTGGTTATTTGAGAATATCAGAAAGGTTAATCATCACCAAACAGAAATCTAAGAAGGCAATTCTAAAAACTGATTTGAGTTGCAATCTGACTTTAATAGCGTACACTTATTGAGTATGATATTTATTCTGAATTTTACACAGAATTTGGCACAAGGCCATTGGGGTGGGAATTTAAACTAGACGGGCTGGTCATGCATTAACCATAACCTTAACTAGACTCTCTCGTGACCCATAATAGTACATTCATCCTTCTTCATGTCATACTACTCTCACCAAAATACCAGCATTTTCTCCGTGGGCTTACTAGGGAAAAATAATGGAAGGAGAAAATAAGAAGAGAGAAAAAGAGAAGAAATAGATAAAAGAGGATAGGAGATAAAAATTCTAATATCAAAACTTCCATCTTGATGATGAGGTAAAAAGTTAAAGAAAAAACCGATTCGTTTAAAAAGAAATGAAAGAAAGCTTGAAAACGGACATTTTTACCATCAAGATTGTTTGCAATGCAAGGGAAATAACTCAAATCTAAAAAATTTTCCAGCCCCCCCCCAAAAAAACGAATTTATTTCCTTCCAAAAGTAAGTTTATTCATTCTTTCTTGTTTTTTTATTTTTTTATTTTTTTTATCTTTCTATAATTTTCTCTCCTAAACTAATTGAATATAAATACAATTACTTAAAAAAGATACAAAAAAAGCAACTTTAAATTTTCTTTATTTTTTATCAGAAAAACAAATGAAACTTTAAAAGAAATAGATTTTCATTCTAATCAGAAGAACAGAGATAAAAGTTGAATCTATTGTCACCCCATTAATCCCCAGATCAACCTATGCTGAATGCAACATTTCTTAGATCGGAAAACCATTATAAAACTGTTAACAGCTATTTTATACACTTGATACAATTTGATTATTGGACGTGTGAGATAACTCAGGAAAACTATTGGTTATTACATGACAAATTAAGAAAAACTTAGATAAAATCTTATAAAACTAGATTTTTCTTCAGATTAAAGCCCTCTTAAGCCACCATGTAATTACTTAACAATATTTAATAAATAAATCTGATTTTCAGACTATTTTTCGCTTGGCTAAAAAGTTATGGCATGACATTGTGCCATCTCTTCTATACGATCAGCTTTCGTCAAGCCCCCCCCCATCCCTGCTGATTATCAAATATATTTTCATTTTATTTAGAATAAAAAATTTTAGTTGCCTATTTACTATTTATTCTAATTTAACTGTCTTTTACTTTAAAATTTTTCTGTATTGTGTAAAATGGAAAAAAGTTTGTTCAATGACAATTACTTCTTCAAGACTGGTATTTTCTGCCAAGAATTCAAATTTTTAAAACTGTTTTTTTGTTCTTTTTAATTTATTGTTTGTTTGATCAAAGAAACATCAACATAACTGCAGCATATTTTAAAATAATTGTTAATGATAAAATACTCAAAATTCAATCCTCAAAAAATAACTTACCATTGTTCGGTCTCCTGGTTTTGCACACCCATATCTAAAAAGATCAATCATTAAAAGATTCTGCTTCAAAATAGACAATTAAAATGATATAAAAACAAAACAAAGCAGTGATAAAGAGATATTGGGGTGTCAATATAACTGTAGTTTGTTAAAATAATTTTTGGCTTTTTTGAAAATTATCTTAGAAAGAAAAAAATCTTGAAATTACAAAAAAACACAGATTAAAATAAGCACAAAAGAAGCATCAAAGTAATTATCTTTTTAAAATCATGCTATATTTGCTCAAATAATTATAAACAATTGAAAATAAAACAAAAAATATATATTTTCATACATTTCTCATTAAAGAGAACTTTAATCCTTCTTTTCAGGATCTTCTTTTCTATTCTTTTAATGAGATTTGTATGAAGAATCATGCCCATTTAAAACAACGTCATTTTTCTGGTCTGCAGACAACCATAATCCTCCACAGCCAGTGTTCATCCATTCTCTCTTCTGTCTGTTCTCCCCCGTATCGTCAGTGTCAATACATCACATAAAAACTTACTATTGGATTAGACACAGTGCATGCCACCAAAAACTAAGCTTATATTGTGCTTTATGAAACTATAAAATGTATTTGTATTAATTACAGAAATTAATTTACTAGTGTTGGAAGCTGCTGCTACAATATGACATCACGAGATTGTGCTTAATGATTGGTTGTGAGTATTTCCCGCCTTTTTTAGACTAGATTGAAAATAAACTGCTTGCTTTTCAACAAGACTGGTTGTTGTTGGGAAATGTTATGACCTTAGGTGCAGTTGTCTTATGCAGAAATAACAAGAGATGCGAAAATGAAGGTCGTTTTAAAACTGTTTAGTCAGTTTTCATCACCTAACATTTCATCACTTGACTATTAATTATGGAAATATAATCACTAGACTTTTCTAATCACATGGACACTTAACCACCTTGACTTTGAAGACTTTAAGAAAAAAATTACATTTATTATGTAATAATGTTATTTATATAATTATGGTTTTATTATGTTAAATTTTTAGGACCTGTGACAATTTTGGTAATGTGTATATACAAATTGTGAAGACTCATCATCCTAAATGATTTCAAAAATGGATAAATAATGTGGTGAAAAAATAAATGTATTTTAGAGAAAACGTATTAGCTATCACCTTTTAAATGCTTTCAGAAATCCCTAAGTAATTAGAATTCTCGGAGTGATTAAGTGTATATATGATTAAGTGTCTAGTGATTAATATTTCGTAATTAATAAAATATGTTAGTTCATAAAACAATAATGTTACTTGTTTAACAGGTTTTGTAATAACAGGATCAACTAATTACAAATACAGAAGAAATATTATTAAACATTCTTGTGAGAAGAGAGTCCTTGTCCGAAAAAGGTTATGCCTTTTAAAAATTCAGAAAAAGTGTGAATCAAAAAGTTAAAGAAAAAAGCGATTCGTTTAAAAAGAAATAAAAGAAATCTTTATAAGGGACATTTTTTTTTCAAAACAAAATTGTTTGCAATGCAAGGGAAATAACTCAAATCAAAATTAAAAATATAAAATTTTCCAACTCCAAAAAAAAAAAAAGGTTATATTTCCTTCTCAAAGTAACTTTATCCATTCTTTCTTATTTCTTTATCTTTCTATACTTTCTCTCTCCTAAACTGTTATTTCTCTCTATCACTTAAAGTTTTATTTTCTCCTTCTTTTAATAAAGTTTAAAATTATTTCAAGTGGTCTTCTTTCTTTTTTATCTTGTTTGTAAGAATTGTATGCAATTGGTTTTCAGGTTCCTACTGTTTTTTATGATGTTTTCTTGGGATTCCCTCATGAAACCTAATGACAATATATACCCTAACTTTTTTTTGTATTGTTTTGGGAGCTGAATTTGGCTGTTACAAAGCTAAATTTTAGCATTCTGCCAAAAGAATTTACCAATGCTGCTAAACCACTTTTGTTTCAATTAAAATGGCGTTAGATCCACATTTTTAACCCTTCAGACCCTAACTTATCGAAATTACCAAGTAGCCACCCAGAGCCATTATATTAGTCTAACATTTGAGGGTCACAATATTGGTGTGTCTTCTTTTGCCTTATGCCACCTGGGCCAATATATCGACCCTTTAGGGTCAAAAGGAACAATAGCTAAATATGATTACTTACGTCATAATTCTTTCAAGTCCAACAGAAAAAGCACGACACCAAACTTGGAATGTGGGTTCTTCTGAATATTCATTAAAAACCTTGGCAGCACCACTTAGAAAAAGACTGTATAACTATTAAGAAAGAAAGAATGATACATTCATAAATTATCAAATAATTCCATGGATTATTGGTTAAGTATTTTATAAATAATTTTGCAATTATTATTTTGTGTTGTTTTATATGTAAGTAAGGATTTGAAACATCATTTGCTGAAAACACTGGAAATTTTATTAAAAGTATTATTCAGACTATTATAATTTTTGTACTTTATAATATTTTTATAATTATTAAGACCATTATAATTTTTTAAAAGTATTATTCAGATTATTGTCTTCATCCTGATTGTTATTTGTTTTGACTAAATTACCCTTCAGTCTTCATCAGGTATTATAAATTATTTATATTATTTTCTTTAATTATCTTTATAAATAATATATAAAAGATAAATAAAAAAAAACAACATGACTCATTTTATAATTATGTAGTGATTTAAAAGATTGAATGAAGTATCTTCGTAATGAATGGCTGTGATAGACAAGTTTTTTTGTGTTTTTTACTTGATTTGTTCAGCTTTTATTTAAAATATTTCTTTGTTATGAAATTTTATTATAAGTTTTGTTTTATCTCTTCTCTTTATGGTTTTAGGATTGGTTACCATTTGAAGATTTTTTAAAAGTGGTCATTATGTAATAATGTTTGTTTCTCCTTGCTGCCACCATCTAAAATAATAATGCTTTCTTGTTGCATTAATGAGCTGTGCTAAAATGTAACAGAGAAATAATTTTATCTGATTACTGATTTATGAGGAGAAGCGTGCATGTTAGTCAATCCATGTCTAAGTGTGAAGTGAAGGATTTTGCATGTATTTTTATGCCAAGGGGTTACAGATATTGCACATATAAAAATAGTTCTGTACTAATATATTTACTACATTTTCTATTAAAAAAAAACCCTAAGCTGTTTGCTAATTTAAAATGCAACCTTCCTGCAGACCCTTTGCTATAAAACTGATGTTAATCTCTTAGTGTTTCCATCTTGTTTTACTCACAGCTCCTGATGATCCTCCCATTTTCTTCTCAACAATATCACCAAGTTGTCTCATTAATGCTGCTGGATGATTTACAGGCAGGCCACAATCCTCAATGGAATTTAGTTCTTTTTTGATGGCTGATGAAATTAAAAAAACATTTTTGAATTTTAATATTTGTGTGAGGGTCTGTGGAAAAATACAAGGTGACATAAAAAAAGAGTTGGCTTACTTCTAGGACCAAAAAAAGAAAGCTACAGACATATCTTTCAGGGAAAATGGGATTAAAAAAGAGAAACAGCTTCTATTAGCATAAGAAATATTCAGATAGAGGTCACATGAAATATCGTGTGATCAATTGTTTTAAACAAATTTTGAGAAGTGTATAAAAGTGATGAAAAAAAATCTCCGATTCATAGTTGAGTTTTTTTTTTTCTGGGGAATAGAAAAATGTTTGGTACAATGAGTTGAGATGAATTGAATCTTTGATTTAGAAGTGCAATAAATAAAACTAATTTCCACTTTTTAATTTCTCAATTGTTATCAAGTTGAAATAATGTATTGGTATTGGAAAGATTTAGTTAGTATTATCCTACGTAAAACATTTCTAATGTTACCTTGCTTTAGTGACAATTCAACCTAAATCCTGTATTATGTATAAGAATATCCGATTCCATTGTAGATATTTTGAGGAATCATAGGTGTTTTTATCTTTTAAAAAATATCCATGGAATTTGGTTAATTTAATCAGTTATAAAACAAACAAAAGTATCAATTGCTATTGGAAATATTTTGCTATTCACCAGAAATATGGTTAAAATTCTGTGTCATTTATTTAACTCTAAAAGTGAACCCTCTCTATTATGAAGAACTATTTTTCAGACTTATTATTCTTATATACACAACGTTTCGGCCGATAAACCCTTCGTCCGTCTTTAGGTGATCTCTGTTGGAAACCTTATTGTAATCGGAAGTTCATACCAAAGTGGTTTGTTTTGTTTTCAGAGAGCTGTTAAATTCATGTTTTTTTTTAAATTTTACTTTTGTTTTAAAAACATCAACCATCAAAGATGGATTTAACAACTCTCTGTAAAAAAATGGATTCAACACCTCTCTGGTATGAACTCTTGATTATGACAAGAAGATTCTTGAGAGAGATCACCTAAAGACGCACGAAGGGTTTATCCGCCAAAATGTTGTGTATATAAAAATAATAAGGATGAGGACAACAGTCCAGAAAATAGAACTTCAAATGATCAAGCCTCATCCCAAGGGTTTTGAAAAACCTGTCTATTATGTGGAATAATAAGAGAAATGTAAAAAGGAGAACTTACCTTGTGCTCCTCTAGACAATGTACTCCCACAATCCCCATCACCACTTCCTGTATCCAAATTATTTAAATCTGTTTCTGCCATTATTAGCTTTTCACAAATATTTTCTAGTGATTTGAATATCAACAAATTCTTCACTGTAAATCATACAAAAAATTAATTATCTTAAAATTTTAGTTTAAGATTAATTTAGGGTAACTTTTCTTCATAAAAATATATATAATAAATAATATATGATACGGTGGGAGGAGAGATACAATGTATATACAGCATTTAAATAATGTTACATGACAAGATCTTGCCCTGACTTGAAAAATGGAAGTTACCATTTTGAGTTCCTAACTAGAAATAAAAAATTGAGTTGTCTGCGCACCATCTTCACGTAGAACTTTGGTTTGAGATAAACTATAAAAAATACATTATTTTACATCCAATCAGAACGTTTTCCACGGCGACAAAATTACCATTCTCTAAGCCTGTAGGTCTGTATAAATTATAGACCAAATCACCACTTGGTAGTCCTTGGCCCCTTTTCACTGACCAAGCAGGAAAAACCCTACAACACAGACCAGTGCCGTAACCCAATATCCCAACGAACGTTGCCCTTGTTCCCAACAAAACTGTCCCTTTACCGCAAGATCATCACAAGAATATTCTAAAACTATCATCCTAATTTTCCTATTGAACTCTAAACAGATTTCCTCTTTCAAATTATTTTTATTTATAAATTTTCTTAACTTAATTACTGTGTTGTGATTATTCCTACATTCTCTGTTTTGCAACCCACAATAATTACCTCATTTTTATCTAACAACACTTGCATAAAACAATAACATCTTTTTAGACTTATCTCAATAAAAAGAATCAGTGAAAATAAAATACCTATAAAAGTCTTTTTTTCTTCCATTTTTAAAGGAATTAAACCTTTTTCTTTGCCTTGAGTTGTTCGTTGGTCAATGATATCCACAGGTAAATATCGATAAGGCCAACTTGGGGCATTTGTTGGTGCATCTGGAAATGGAATGAAATAAACCAAAAACTATTTTGATCAAATTGGTTTTCAAAATAATTTCTATAGATAAAAAATAAAATTTGTGGATTTATCTTTCAGAAGCCTTAGCCTTTCTTTAAGTGGTAAAATGTCTTTCTTCAAGTGATAAAATGCAGGAACCTTCTAGTAAGAATTTACAGAATTTTTAATTTAACCCTTTATTTAGACCATGGGGGTATCCTGCTCTCATTCTAATTACCATAACTGGATTTGTTAAGGCTTGGAATTTTACTAATTACTCTCTTTGAGTTGGTTTGAAACTTCCAACTATAGATAATGTCCATTTAAAATTGAAGGAACCCAATGATTTTAGTTCTCATATCCAAAAAGACAAGCAAAGGTGGAGCATTTCAAAAAGAAGGATTATATTGTTTTTTTGGCACTTTGGCATAGAGCCAGTTTAAAACAAGATTATTATAAATTCAATTTCAATTTCTGTGTCATTTACATGAGTTTATTATATTCAATAAATAACTTATCATATATATCTAAAATATAAAATAATACAAAATAAAATAAAATATATAAAATGAAAAAATATAAAATAAACATAAAATGGAAATAAAATAAAAATAAAGTAAAATAAATAATATATAAAATAAAATCCCAATATATATATATCTAAAATATATATCTATCATAAATATCTAAAAATAAGAAAAAAAAAATTATTTTCTATGTTAGAAGTTCAAAAACGTTATATATTTTCTTAAGAAATGTGATACATGTTAAAACTATGAAATATTACTTACCTAAGCATCTTTTCAATATGTCATTTAGATGAAGAATTGTTATAGAAAATCCTCGCATATTAAGAGATGTAACAAAAGATCCACAATAAGCTCTGCTCACTTTTACTGAATGCTGCTCAACTGTGAAATAATAAAAAATAATCAAATGAAAAAATAGAAACTATAATTGTAATCTTGTTGTGGGTTTGGGTCGGCTTGTTAGGCCTCGGGTCTTATCTTTAGGTGCTGAGCCAGTTGGATATGTAAGGCTAGATGCAGTAAGATTACATCTGTGTGCTAAGTGAAGCCATGGTAAAATAGTAAAAGCTACCTCTGGTCTTTGTCTTGTTCCATCTACCTTTCAGCAGACCAGCGGGTGAATCTTGGAAGGGCCCAGAAAATCGTAGATCAGCAAAAACCTAAGTAGCCCTTTCAAGTTTCAGCAGAGCGGTCATCCAGATGTGGCGGATGATGACAAAAATGTTGTTCTATGTTGATTTTTATATTTCACTTATATTAATACAAGCAAAATGAATTTTGTTTTTAATGTAATGTGCTTGTCTTATCTCTATTCCAAACATAAATCCTTTAATACAAGACACAGGAAATAAATACAAGTTTAGTTTAAACTTCAAGCGGAGGGGGAAGGGAGAGAGAGAGAAAAAGAGAGAGAGAGAGAAACGTTCCTTGCTGTTGTTGTCACTTTCAATGAGCGGACTGCTATCTCTTCATCCATCCACCAACTTCTCTCTCCTCTTCTTTCCTTCTTTTTATAAACTTGTTGACATTTCTGTGATGCAAAAACTCTTTCCATGGAACTCTTGGAATCTCCGTGGAATTTGGTGTTATGTAATTATAACATCAATCAGTCAATGACTCCATTGTTTCTTTATTCAATTCAACTTAGCCATCGCTGGTTCGATTCCAGGCGATGGCTTATATTGTTACATTAATTTCTTTCTTGTAAAAAAAACAAACTAATTATGGTGTTTACTTCTAATAGAAATCAAATACAAACCTAAAGACGCAATAGTTTCTTTGGCAATGACATTCATTTCCAAAATGGTCAAACCTCCCAAATTGTTTATAATGACGGCAATTTCATCTCCTAGAAAAAAAAAGAAAACACATAAAAAATGTACAAATATTTTTAGATACAAAATTTGTTTTCAACATTCTTAATAAAATAGTTTTAATTTGTACTGTTCTTTATTTTAATTCTTTAAGATTTACACGCCCACACATACACATATTAAGAACTAATTCACACATGTTTCTAAAAATTCATTTTCACTGGCATTCAACCCTTAATAAACCCCTTTGAGATCAATAACTAGGACGTTGACAGTTTGGTTAAAAAGTATAGACTTAGTAGGAAGCAGTCATGTGACCATATTTTTTTTCTTTATTAACCAATCAATGCTTAATAAGAAGCATGTTTTCTGCCAGAATTAGGAGCCTCAAAAATGATATAAAAAGCCATGGAAAACCTAGAAGAAATTGTTGCTATTAATTCAAACTAAGCTGACATTGTGGCGAAAATATTTTGTGTATGATATGGAAGGGACATACGGGGCAGTTGCAAATGGTGGTGCCCTTGATTTTGACTGGTTAAAATACTGTGTCGATGTTAATATGCAAATGAGGAGGTGCCTCGTGCATATATAAACAAGACGTCCAGTGATCACGTGGTCGCAGTCAATTTGGAGGATTCCTAGAGGACTGGTGGTGTGTGTGTGTGTGTGTGTGTAGTGCTGTTGTGCATTTTATTCCACTACATGTGTCGTTGGACCCTTTTTTCAGTTGCAAGCCATGCTGGCAGTTGTTACTAGAGGGAAGTATTGGCAAACTGTGTTAAACTGTGTTTGTGTATTTATTCTGTTTCAACTACAAGCCATGTCGGTGGTTGTTACTAGAGGAAGTACTGACAAACTGTGTTGAACTGTGTTTGTGTATTTATTCTGTTTCAACTACAAGCCATGCCAGTGGTTGTTACTAGAGGAAGTATTGGCAAACTGTGTTAAACTGTGTTTGTGTATTTATTCTGTTTCAACTACAAGCCATGCCAGTGGTTGTTACTAGAGGGAAGTATTGGCAAACTGTGTTAAACTGTGTTTGTGTATTTATTCTGTTTCAACTACAAGCTATTGTGGTTGATCCTAGTTTTTGTGTACTCTTTTTCATTACAACTTCAGACATTAAGAAATTGTGTCAAGACAAAAAAAATGTGTCACATTAATAAAACAAAATATTCTCTTGTATTTATTATAAAGAAATTTATTCCTGGTTCAATATTGATGTAGGGCTTCTGCTGCAGCTGCTTGTTATTCTTTTATTTACTGAATCTGACACATTTGTCTTTTCAATTTTTTTATATTTTTGTGGAAAAAAGTTTTTTATGCAATAAAAGTGATACAATTTGCTTCTTTTCTAAAAAGCTTCAAGTTGTTGGAAATGACAAATTGCAAAACCCAACCAACAATGAAAGGTGACAAAAAGACAATTGCAAATTTATTCTGTTTCATAATAGTCCTTAATAAAGTTAATACATAATAGTCCTACTCAATAAAAAACTTTGCATTTTATCTTAAGATAATTTGACCTTTAGTTTACCAAATCATTTAATATCAAATATTTTAGTTTTATTCAATCTTACCTTTCTTGAGAGAAATTGCATTTTCATTTTCTCTACAAGTCATGTGATCAATCATGTTTGCAACAGTTTCTTTTGCAGATAGAAACTGAAAGTAACAAAAACCACAATAAATCAATTGCAATCAATTCTATTGCAAAAACTGGTTTAAGTATTCAGAAAACCCATGCTGTCAAAAATAGCAATTGTATTAACTGTTGCAGTGTGACAAGTAGTTTGTGTTTTGTAGAGGCCGATTGTTGATCTAATTCTAGGATGGGTTCCCTTTTAGAAGGATGCCTGTGCCAAGTGTCTTTTAATGTGGGGAGACTGATGGAGTTTTCAGCCACCACACAACCCCTTGGCAGAGGAGAGCAGGGCTCTGATGGCATGGAGAACCATGATGACAGGAGGCCATCCTCTGTTGCAGCCTTTAACCGCCTTCTGGGCCTTTGTGTTATTGTTGTCATCATCCACCAGATACGTTGTTGAGGTTTTTTTAGATTGCACTTTGTCTGGAACTTCCACCGCAACCTTATCGCCATGGGTGCAGCTACCAGGAGCCTAAGCTCTGGACAGCATTGCTCCCAGGTTCATTGAAACACAAAAAGTTCTCCACCATAACGAAGTTGTGATCCAGGGAGAACTGAACTGACTTAGACCAATTCCAATTCTAATGCCTTGTAGGAATAAATGATTTGAACTTGAGAATTGTAATTTAAATTCCAAGTGGTTTATAAGGTTTTTGCTTTTGACCTAATGTTTGATGAAAGATGAGAATATCCTCATCCCTTGGCATCTTTAGCTATGGATCAATTAGTAAAGAGATTGTATAAAGAGAAAGGAAGAGAAAAGGAAGAAGAAGAAATAAATTGTACAACTTACTTTCATCCGTTTAACACCAGCTTCTCCATGAATTCCTAAAGAAAAAGATTAAAATAATTCAATAAATGGAATTCAAAAATCAAAATATTTTCTAATCTATATGAAAATATTTAGTAAAAATAGATATATATTTCAAAATAGTTAATGCTATAATTTATACATTTTACAATCTTTACATAAATGCTTTTATCCTAAATGCTTATGATATTTCTTATATTAAAAAGTGTCACAATTTAAATCCAGTAATTTTATCTTCCAAATATCTTTATATTTATTCATTTCCTTAGATTTGGTGTTATTTATAATAAGAAATAATAAGGAAAACAATGCTGACTTTCTCATTAGATGACTTATTGTTGCCTTTAAAAAATAACTTCTCTATTTAAAGCAGTTTTAAATAGAGAAATTATTTTTTAAAGGCAACAAGTTAAAGTTAACTTGTTAAAGTGAGAAATTAAAAACACAAATAGTATTTATTTTTCCACTAACATTTGGATGTTTACATTTAGTTATTTAGGAAAACTAATTTAAAAATGAAACACATAAATGAGTGATACACATTTTTACGCATCAATGAAAATTTTCATGGTTTCAGTATTCAGTCATTAATTAATGTAGCAGAATGGCCTTGTGCCAAACTTGGGGGTGCTCACCAAGTAAATATCATTAATTAATGTAGCAAAGAAGTGAAGATGATAGAGCAATATTAATAAAGTAAATTATTCTAATTTCTCATGAGAATATCTTTTCTATCCCTAATTTTAATAGAAATTGATCTTAAAAGCAAAATTAACAAACCAAGTCCAAGTTCCATTTCATCATCAGCTAGGGTAAAAAGAGGCCCAGATCCTGGAATGCTACAAGCACTTAAACCAACACCAATTGTTCCTTAGAAAATAAAAACACAATAAAAAACAAGCAACACAAAACATGAATGATATTTATCATATATAGTTAGTGACATGCCTAATACATAGGATGATGTTCCTAATATATAGGTTGGTACACCTAATGCCTAGGATTTAAAACATCAATAAATTTCTTTTAATAAATAATTCCTTCCTTTAAAAATGTTTACAAAATTAAAAACATTTCATACACAATGTAACAACTAGTCTCTATTTTATAAATTTAGTTTTAAATCATGAAACCAATTACTGTGAGTTTTATCATTTGAAACATTTATCCCTTCTCTGACAACTCTACTCTCTTTTCCACTCTCTTTATCCAACTTAACACTATTGTCTTCCTTCCAACCACTCTTGTCTGTTAAAATTTGGAGCATAAAAATCAGGGTTTTTTTTAGATTTCTTATTATTTACAATAAATTACCTGTTATATTCCTAAATACTTAGGAAATAAGACAACGTAAGTTACACCGAGTGGAAGTGTAGAAGGGGTTTATTTA
>JAUZSX010262301.1:0-15046 GCA_034780655.1 Idiosepius hallami
TAATGGTTTTGACTGGGATTTGAACTCGCGTATTACGATCTCACAGCCCGAGCTTCTACCAATGCTCCACCGTCGCTGCCCCTTTATATGCAGCAGGCAGATGGGGCTTGTGAACTTTGGAGAGCAATTTTGAATGCAAAAGCCCAGGTATATAGAACACGTAAAAATGGCCTTGAGCCTAACTTGGGTTGGTGCTTGACCAAGTAAATATAATATCAACCTTTTTAGGTCATTTAATGCTGAGATTATTGATAAACAATATTTTTTAGTGTTTTGAATAACAATGTACACTATTTTACTCATTGGTGGAGGGAAAGTGGGGATTATTGATAAACAATATTTTTTAGTGTTTTGAATAACAATGTATACTATTTTACTCATTGGTGGAGGGAAAGTGGGGATTTATACCTTTCCCAGAGGTAAAGCTGAACATCAGTAAAATGAATTCAATGGTAGTGGTTATTTATTCCAAAATATTCCAGTAGCAGCAGGAGCAACGATAGTAGTAGTAGTAGAAGTAATAACAGCAGCAAATCCATTAGTCAGATGTCTAGTTTGAGAAGTGAGAAAATCTGTTAAATCTATCTTCCTAAAATAAGATGAAGCATCTCCTTCCTGCTCTGTAATTGGTTGGGTTATATCTACCCTCCATATATAATGGGACGTTTTAATCTCTGCTCTCATGCCCAGCAGTTATTACACCAAAAGTAATGCAACAGCTTAGGTATCCCCCTTAACCAAAATAGCTCTCTCAAAATTATTGCATAAAATTCATAAAACTAGCAAGGCTTTTAGAAGCCTAGATTAGTATGTAAGGTCAAAAACATCATCATTCTCAGTCGATCGTCGTTGCCATAATGAACCTCACTAACCCGTGCTAAGCCTCCCTATCAAGCATTGCCATCCCTAAGTTCTCACCTCTGATCCCTACATCCCTGGAATTGACATCAAGAAATGATAGTTTTCTAGCTCTAAGATTATCAGAAAGTGGTTTCCATACATTGCTCTAATCAGCCATTCTCTGGAGCATGCAGAATACCACCTCCAATCTTTTGAACAAGCATCTAATGGTGGTCTCATTGCGACTAAAACTGAGTGCCTGAGCAGATGACTAACTCATGCTGACCTCATAAGAATAGTGCCTCCCTTAAATGGTTGAGGACTATGTCTATCTTGGCTCCTTCATCTCTGAATCAGAGAAAGACTTTAACACCAGGAAGGATATGGCATGGTCAGCTTGCAATAATATACACAAAATTTGGACATCATGGCTGCCAAGAAACATAGAAAAATCTGTTCAGATACAGCTCACACCATAGAAAAATCTGGTCAGACACAGATCACACCATAGAAAAATCTGGTCAGAGAAGTGTGTCCTTCTAATGTCTATATACTCAGACACATTGCGTGGGTCACTTAAATGATTACAGGATCCACAAATGTCTGTATGAGTGGGGAGCTCTAATGTGGAAAACGCCCAAAACATAAACCAAAGGATATTATCAAATGCAATCTGACAGTCCTTAAAATGACTGTGAACAATAGGGAGAGCATTGCAACTAACTCTGCTATCTTCAGTCAGCAGGTCTATGCTGGTTGCCAGAAATGAGGTAGGCCAGATTGAGAATGTCATCACAAAGCAAGCCTTATGTAAATAATGCGTTTCAGTAGATAACCACTAAGAATATTCGTGTGAAACCTATGATAGAGCATGTTAAATTATGATATTTACTTGGTGAGCACTCCCAAGTTTGGCACAAGGCCATTTTTACGTGCTCTTACCCGGGCTATATACATTCGACGTTACTCTTCACCTAGATGAACTGCTCTCCCGAGCTAACGAGCCCCATCTGCCTGAGGCTGCTAAAGTGAAAGTAATGGTTTTGGCTGGGATTTGAACTCGCGTTACACGATTCCAAAGCCCGAGCTACTACCAATGATCCACCGTCGCTGGGTCCTTTTATAGTATATGATACTAATAATACTAAATAAATTTCTAATACTTTTTCTACTAAATTCATTTATAATGCTTTATCTACTGTAACCAAAAAGAACAGGAGGGCGGTTCGATCAGCACGCATCGCAAGCACTAGAAAAGAAATACGCCACACGATCCAATAGCCAACCGGCCGTATTTCTCCTGCCCATTGCCCTCAAACGATCTGAATTTATGCCTCTTGAAGGCCAGCGCTTCTGCGCATGCCAACGAGATTTTGCGAGAGTTTCACCTCTACAAAATGCCGAAGGCGCCATCTTGGAATTCTTTTCCTCCCCAGAGGTGGGGGGCATGGAGGTGAGTAGAGTTCACATTCACACCACACAATTGAAGCATCAAACGAACCTCTGAGCAAGGCTGGGTAATGCCCTCAGTTGTTTATATAAACATTAGAATGTTTTCTATAACTTTTCCTCTGAGAAATTTGATTGCATTTATTAAAACATTATTTTAATCTTAATTCACGAATATCAACGGCAAAATTTTGATTATCCTTTTCCAAAATCTGAAAAATTACAATTTAGTTTTTTATTCACTGCAACAATAATAACTGCATTCAATGATGGCTTTACTAAAGCATGTTTCACTTTTATTAAATTCTAAGAAATATTTAACATTTTTGCTGGGAATAAGGAAGTGGCAAGACGTTCGGTGTGTGAAATTAGTTTCCTTTTTTTGTTGTTGTTTTTTTTTTCACCCTAAGTGTTAGTCAGAGAATAAAAAAAATATAGGAATTTATAGACCTTTTGGCCCACAGCCAATAAAGAAAGGAAATGTATCTGAAATGAAAGGTTGAATCGCAATAATTTACAAAGCAAAACTGTTTTTTAATAGAACTCCTTTCAGCAACTCTTTCTTTCATTGTGTTAAAAAAATCAAATATAAAGAAAGGGGACAGAAAAGTTCTTGATGTAAGAATAGAAATGGAAAATTTGAATGAATTTGTGTAGGAAGAGATTCTTTCTTCTTTATTCATTTATTCATTTGGATTTTATTTTCAATTTTTTTATAAAAAAGTTATAAATGCTAGTGAACAATGACACACTAAGTAGAGAACAACGAAATGGAAGTACGAATAGGCATGCAAACAGAAAATTAGTTTAAATGTTTTATTTTCCCTACAAATAGCCCATCGTGACTATAAATATGAATCACAGTTTGGTTTTCAAGACGAATGATACAGATAAATCACTTCATAAATTTATAAACGCCGTATTTCGTTCTAGTAATACCAGACAAACATAAATGTATTTGATGGGTTTTTTCTCATCTATCAATTTGTCAAACTGACAAAATACTCAAAATTTAAAAGTTGAATTACTCATCCTCAAAAACACGATTGTTGAGTAAAAATCATCAAAAACCACCATATATAATGTTGAAATTATATGATTTCTATGTTCAAAACAGAATTTACATAAAGTTATTATCAAATATCCATACGTCAACATAGAAAATATGTTATAAAAAGAGTTATTATAGCAATCATAGGAGTGTTTAGAAAGAATAAGATTAAAAAGATTTTAAAAAGTAAAGAATGCATGTAAAATTATTTGGAAAGAAATTCATTCAGATAACGCCGACACGTGTTTTGAGAATATTTCATATAATACAGACACAATTAACATCAATACTTGCAGAAATACGATAGGAATTTGACCCCACTTGAGAAAATTTTTATTGTATTACTGCAAGCAGTGATTTCCATTTTGTGGGCGTTTTTCTGAATAAATCTCCAATCTGAAACATTTGCATCACTTCTTTGTTCCGTTTATATATTTATAATATAAGTATAAAGTAAACCATGTCAGCCTGTGCATCTGTCAGGGTGTAGGATCGTTCCCCATGGACTCCCAACCGGCTAAAATTAACACATACATATGTGCTTCATGCGTCTGTGAATGTTCTTAACTGGGGTTTTTTCTCGGCATGCATTCAATAATTAACGTAAATCGATAATTACAGCATTTAAATGACTTCCATTCAAATTCAAAATTCTTAGTAAAAAGTAATGGAAAGCGAACTATTGTAATACGACTCCAAAGATGATGGCAGAAACAGCATGTGACGTTACATATTTAAATAGTTTTAAAATATTTCTTTTTTCTGTTCTCTCTTTTCTTTTTCTGCTTTTTTTTCTCCTTGTATAAATTTTAATCGTACACCCGCTGCCAGACTTATGCTATTGGTGTTTTATTATAGTTATACCATCCCGTGTATTCTTATGTTTTTTTTTATTTAACCTTTTCTACTTTTTACCTCAAATTTATTCGCACCAAATCAGTTCCAAGGACGTTTTATATCATTTGACTTGTTTCTCATATCAATTTCTACAAATAGAATCATATCATTTACCTGTCTTTGTACCATAAGCCTTCTTTTCTCTCCTGTTTTCTATCGCCTTGTCTTTCTTCTTATTGTTTTACTCTCCATTAAGAAATGAACGTGATTAAGATTACAATACATTTGCTTCATAAAAATAAATAAAAACATTCATTCATTTATCTCCCACTAAACCTACATCATCCAAATAACTGCTTTGTTTGTTTATTTGTTTGCTTATTTTTACGGCATATCAACCTTTGTAGACATTTTACCAAATTACTGCATTTTTTAAATTGTCTAAATATACGTAAACACGTTATGGAGTTATGAGAGTGTTATGGGCCTTCGGACAAAAATACAATAGGCCCACTCTACACATTTTTTACAGGTATGCTATATTTATACACCGTGCAGCAGGTGTTCTGTGCATAACACCTTAATCATGCCTGGAGTGACCAAGTCAGAAGGCATGTATTAGAGTGTATAATAAAGACAATAATGATGATTATATTGGGCATCCAGGCAAACCCCTTTTCAGTGTCGGGCTCTCAGACATGGTTCGATTGACCGAAGTCTCAGTCCACCCCTGCTTAAACTTACTAAAACATTCCCGTATATATATGATTTTAGAGTGGTTAAGATAGACACCCTGGCTGACAGTTCTCTAATAATGGAACAGATAACATTTTTATAACTTTCTGTACAATATAATATACAAAAAACAAGCTAGTAGATATTAGTTAACCAATACACATTAATATTCTTTGAATATCAATTATTTTCTTAGTCTTTGCAGAATAAAATATAATTAATTTCCCGAATTGTTCCATTTGTACCCTATAATTCAAAAATCCATTAAAATAGAATAAATTTTCACTAAGAAAATTTGATTGCCTGGTAATTTAACTCATGATTACACCAATGACAAAAGTACTGATCTTGATATCAGTATCATTAAATATACAAAAAATAACAGTCATTTTAGAACACCAGACAAATTGAAACGTTGACCAAATTGATATTTATTGCATGCAGTACAACAAATAATTCAGAAAGTGTTATTTTTTGTTTTTTCAAATAAACTGTCGAGAATTTTTATAGAAAAAAGTTTCATATTCATTGTAAAAACTGAAAAACTTGAATATAATCAATTTGTAAGTTAAAATGTTTTGATGCTGTAACATAAGAAATTTGCCTAGTCAAGAAAAAAAAAACTAAATAGTTTTTAATCAAGACATTTTTGTGATGCCAATCTAAGAATCTTTAATAAATTGATAGCAAATGTAAACTGACCTCCTTTTTTGTATACTAGAATATACACTGTTTTATTTTAGCATTGACTGTCTCTAAGAAATATTCATAAACATGCAAACATTTTAGTTTTAATAAACAAACATTTCTGATTTCATCTAACGTAAGAAACAGTCACACTAAATTTATTTTTGATCAAAATAGCAAAAAATAAAAATGTATCTAATAAATTAATAAGGGATAAATTTCACGGCATATTTTTTCATGACTAGACTTAGTGACTCTCACCCTTGACCAAGAATTATTGTTTAATTTTATAAATTATTCCAGGGTCATGCATAGCCCCCACCCCACCGACACTGGAATTGCGGAGTTGTCACAAGCTCCCAAGGGGTCACAAGGCCCTTTGGCTTCATGCAAAAAAATACAAAAATAATTAATTGTTAGGATTAATCAGAAAAAAAACATTATCACACCTTAAGTATTCATCTATCAATCCATCTAAATTTCTGCCTATCTCTCTCTACTTTTCTCTCTTTCTCTTTTACTCTCTCTCTCTCTCCCTCTCTCTCTCTCTCTATTATTGTTACAAAGATAGCTTTAAAAAATTTACTGTGCACTCATAGAATAGTTAAATATTCATGGCGGCCATATTCCTGGTAATATATTTTTTCTAACTTTTTACAAAAACTGAGTGAAACACAGCATTAATTTTATTGCACTACGCGGTTTTCTTTTGGGTTATAAAAGTGAACATTGACTGTGTGAATGCACTGTACTTGCCGTTGTATTTAATTCTAACTAGTTTTATTCAGAAAAGAATCGTGTTTCATATTAGTTTTAGGCTCGATATTACACTAATTTTATAATATAGAATTATCTTAGAAGAGCATTAAATTATAAAAAAGCAAAAACTACACCAATCAAACTTTGTAACTAATTACAAGCTTTAAAAAACACCGTCCATTTTAAATACTGTCCGTTGAGGCAATAAATAAAGCACTACGGTTACATATGCACCGACACAGTGCTGATATATTGATTTTCTCTCACTTTAAACTGGTACATATATTGATTATTTTTTACCTAGACAGTGACGTGCAAAATTAGTTCATACCCAGTTCATATTAGACGAAAGAGGAACTACTTTGTCTCAAGCAAACTTTTTAGCTATCGTGCCAGTTCAACCTGATATCAATAAATTTATGCCAAAACTATAGAAACACCAGGAAACAGTTGTCGCGAAAAGAAGGGACCAATAAAGTAGCTTGATGTATTTTTTGTGTTTATTATATATTTTATTTAACGTACCGATAACTGAAATTCGTTTTTTTACTTATAGTATTTTGTAATTTGTTCTGAACATTATTATATAAACAATATTTCTGTCGATAACCTCTTTGAATGATCTTTTCTTCTGAATTCTATTCGTAATTCTATCATTTATTTAAATTCTATTTTAAATTCTATTATTTATAAAGAAAAATATAAAACCTTACTCTGCAACGAATTTATTTTATCTGTATACTAACTTTAACAATTTGAAAGTTATCCAGGTATTCTAAAAATAACCCCGTTCACTTTCCATTATTGTCTCTTCTTCAGGTTGTCAGGAAAATGAAACTCTAGAATTCTAAACGGTCCACACGTCTTGACATCCTTTTTAAAACTCGTAAATCACTTTGACAGTAAAACTTATTTGAAGGCTTTATTTAACTAAATTGACGTTAACCCTCTCGTACAAACGTGCACAGTTATCGGTGATCCAATAAATTATATGATTATACTGATGTTCGTCTTTTTGCAGGTATTTCGTTCTTTTAAAAAAATCAATCATTTATAACGTGTAAACAAAACTCATAACATAATCAAAATATAGATACAATAAATAAAATTAACTATAGCTTTAACACTATACCATATTTACTTAGTCAAGCACAAAACCAAGTTTGGCACTTTTACGTCCTCTTACCCGGGCTTTTTGCATTCGGTGTTACCCTTCAACTAGATGAGCTGCTCTCCAGAGTTAACGAGCCCTATCTCCCCGAGGCAGCTAAATGTGAATGCAATGGTTTTAACTGGGATTTAAACTCGCATACCACGATTTTAGTGCCCGAGCTTTTACTAATGCTCCACCTTCGCTTTATCATGCTACGCTAAATAGTTTTTATCTAGAAAAGATTTCTTTAAAAGGTTGATATGCTGTAAAAACTAAACAAACAATCAAAGCATTTGACACACACGCACAAACACACACACACACACACACACACATACATAATAGTGTATTAACTGTATGGTAATCTATTTTTGAATTTTTTTTCAAAAGAAATGATTTGTTACTTAGGTTATTTAGGACCCCCTAATCTAAAAGTATATAGGTAGTGAAAAACTAATATTTTACGTAAAAGATAGAATAATATTTTACTCAAAAAAAAGCCATTCTTATTGCATCATCTTGTTTTATTTAAGAATGTATAACTGTCATTTTTATGGTACATGTTTTTACTTATGTTTATTGATTTTACTTTTTATTTTTTTTCCAGGTGAGTTCATTTCTTTCAACATTAAATAAATACAGCCACGAATGGAGATGCGTAACTATAAACTTACGTATATCTATTATTGCTTTAGGATATTTGTCTGCAGAAATTTCTTTAGAAATAAATGTATGAGTAATGTAAATAATTTGGTCAGTGAATTTCTGACAAAATTCAATCCAATTCCTTTAGTAAAAACTAATTGGGATAAAAAGAAAAGAACAACGAGATTTTAAAGTATATATGACGAAGAAAAATGAGGGAAAGACAGAGATAGTGACGTAAACATACAAAGACACATATTTAATTTATCTTGTTGTCTTTTACAGACCCTTTTGAAGTATGCATCTAAGGATTATAATTTTAAAATATTTATAATAACAAGAAATTATCTTTCGGATGATTTAGATTTTGTTAAAGCCGATTGTTAAAGAAGACGGGGGAAGATAGCTTTTGTGTTCTCATTTTTGTCTAAATATTTTATAGTTTATTGCAACAACTTTAAAAACCTTTTTTTTTTTTAGTAAAACAATAAAGGATGTTTAACCTAACTGATATTTTTCTTCTGTAACTTGTTTTAAAAAAGTTCCCTCAAAGCAAAAGCCCCGTTTATTTAAGTTTATAAGGCTTACCATATACTATAATGTTTTCGTGAAGGAGGGAAAAAAACAAAGTTTAAAAAAAATGCCACCTGGCCTAAGAACACATTAAACTACTTTAAAATGCATTTTGATTTGTACAAGAATTAAGTCATCGCTAGAGTCATTCTTTTATGTGAGCAAATTTGCACATGCAAACGCAATTCCTTGATGTTATAAACTGTTTATATAAAAATTCAAATTATATGTTTTCATAAATCTTAAAAAATAAATAAATTACATAGAATCAAATAAACATATGGTGAAAAATATATGTTGTTGAATAAGTCTATAAATCTGTTATTTTCTTAAATATAATTTGATGCTGTGCAAATTAGATAATCTTTGAGTTCGTAATAATATTTTTTATTTATTTATCATTTTTTTTCTCTGGTATTTGTTTTGTTAGATTATTTTTCTATTTTATTTGCTTCAAATAATCAAGTTATTTGTTTTCAGTCTTCTCTCTATATAAAATTTACGGGATATTTCTTTAAAAATACAGCTATGACTATATACTAAAATATAATATTCCACATGTTAGATAGATCATAAATTTGTAGGGAAAGGGGTACCTTCTGAAAATGTATCTAGTAACCCACGACCATAATATCCTAAGACTATCTTCGGGTTGAAATTGTTTTTGGTTTCTGCGTTAATATCTCCAATCTATTTGTTATTTTAAGCATACTTTAATTTTATGAATTATATTTTTTGCCTATGACGGTGAATACTTCAATCTACTTGTTATGGCTTCATGTCTCTCTTTAACTTTGATATTAGATGATTTCCTCTAAAGTATAATCTCAGATAAATATCGATCTATTCAGCCCGCTTTACACTGACTAACCTCACTTTAAATATTGCTGGAACTAAACCCCCCATCAATATTAGTGAGTAGTTATTATCAAGTGTACTGTATATATAATAAATACTCTTCATATAAATATGTTAGGTTGGTCCATAAATAATTTCTAATTATCGGTTAATGTTAATTAAAGATTATGAAACGGAAATTATTCATTAATTGACTTAATAACTTACCGTGTATTTTGCAGAATTGTTCGGAACTTTCTTATGCGAAAGACAGATAACTCTTCTATTAGCAACAATCCAAAATAAAACAATCTATATAAATATAAAAGCTATTTAGATATTAACTCTTATATTTACAGACATCTTCCAAATACTTTGGCCTTCAAGTTTCTTCGGGTATTACTCAGAAGAAATCGGAATTCTTTTGAATCTGAGAATTTTACTCATTAAATATTTCACACCTGTAGACGGGTTAGATTCCGTAAGCTTTGTTAGGCGCAGTGTCAGTATATTTCAAGTATTCGTCAGATGTTCCAGCCTGCAGGCAATATTGAATCTATCATATTGAGATAGATATTATTAGGCGATCTCTAAAAAACACACTTTGGCTTACAAATCTTTTCAGATAGCTTATCTATATATAAGTATTTATGTTCGATCCTTTTTTTTATTTGGGTTGATACACTATTCAAATGTATATTTCTCAAAAAATAATGCAGAAAAGACAGTTTGAAATACAAACACCTGTGTAGCAATCGAAATCAGAAGATCTGATTTTCTCTATATGAAGCTCAGCTTTGATTATTTGCTATGGTTTCCTTAGTTTAGTCAAGAGATACGTGCTTATAAATGTGTGTAGGTGTAACTACATAAGTAATGCAGATTGATCACTCTTTAGGATAGAAATTTGGTTGATGGATTGATGGATACTTTGAGTAAGTGTTTGGGCTTAGTTACTTAAGAAGATAAAAGAGGAAGAATTCATAAATTCTATATGTTACCCATATTTTCAATTACCCCGCTTTACCAAACCATCCTTGGAATTCATTTTTTAGAGTTCAATATGATATAGTTATTTTCAGACAACACACATATATATAGAGAGATTTGGTTTTTGTATTACGGTATATAAAACAATCATGGGCTGCAACGGTGGAGTATTAGTAAAAGTTCGGGCTCTGAAATCATATTACGCGAGTTCAAACCTCAGTCAAAAACCATAACTTTAACAGCCTCAGGCAGAGGGGGCTCGTTAATTCGGGAGAGCAGCTCATCTAGGTGAAGGGTAACACCGAATGTAAAAAGCCCGGGTAAGAGCACATAAAAATGGCCTTGTGCCAAACTTGGGTTGGTGCTCTACCAAGTAAATTAGGGGAAGGATAACACCAAATGTAAAAAGCTCGGGTAAGAGCACATTAAAATGGCCTTGTGCCAAACTTGGGTTGGTGCTCACCAAGTAAATATAATATTATAAACATAAAGTATATATTCAGTTCAACAGTTAAAAGAAACATATAATCAACCTTTCAACGATATTCAGTTCTATTGTTAAATGAAACAGTTACATAACTTTTTCAGTGGCCTCATCCCAATGGCTCTTTTCCTTCTTTTCACCTCCTCGTCCAGTTGTCCACTCCAGGACGACTCCATCTCCAGATAATAAAATGTCCCATTGCTGCTATTTCATTCCGTGCACATTAACTTCAACGACACAACTCACCGAAAAACTGATTATAAGACTAGCGTCACTGTTCCGTTTTCTGTCATTCCTCCCTCGTGTCGGCGAGGTGTAATCATACCATCTCTATTTTCTTCCGACCTGACCACTGTCACTGATACCATCAAATAAAAATAAACCACACCCAACCCTGATCTTTAAAATCACATATACGACTTATAAAAATAAACCACAATAGTTACAATTAGAAATTAACATCAATAAATAATTTTGAAATTTTCATATAAATCTATTTCATTCTTATAGAAATCATCAGTGCAACTCATCCAAATTTGAACCCAAGACCTTAATGATCAGAGACAAACATCTTTAATCCATCGGCCATGAGAATATCCATTTTTATCAATGTTAATTCTTGATTGTCAAGGATTTATTCTCCTCTTCGTATCTTTGTTTACATTTTTTTTTTTTTTAGATCTTACGAAACTCTGGTTTCTAGTGTGAATAGATTATTAATGGAATTAATTATTTAATTTTACAAAACCCAAGTCCGAACTGGTTCAGTAAATCTAATAGTTTGCTCATTGACCACTAAACCTATACAATCAATGTCTAAGGTTTTATTATCTATAAAAACTCTTCATTTTTAAAGTGTGTAGAAATTAGATGCAGAACTTTCTTAATGCTATACACAATAAAATGAATGTTTCTTTTTTTTTTACTATTAAGAATAAAACATTTCACGATATTAGTGTATTTTCGCATACATGGGTGTTCATATGCAGTTTGAACTAACTATCACTAAATATGGCACCCATGGGTATTCATATGCAGTTTGAACTGACTATCACTAAATATGGCACCCATGGCTGTTAAAATTCAGAATTACCCATTTCACTTTTTAACGACATTTGGGAAATGATATCAAAAGATTTGCAAAGTTTTATTGAATTGAAGTAAAAATAATTTTTTGTCCTGTGATTTTATTTCATATTTCAATCACTAGAAATGAAAATTAATGAAAAAATTAAAGTGAAAAAAAACCCAAACATTCTATGATTCCAAAAGTTTAACTGAGTGGCCAATCCTGCTTTTTTTAAAAATATTATTTATGTCTTGATTTGAAATAGTGAAGAAAATTACTTTTATCTTAAATTCTTTCTACTTTTTTCTTTTTATTATTATCTTATAAAAATAATTGGTTGATGTTTTTATTATGAAGAGGTTTATTAATCAAACGGGTTTTAACAATTTTAATTTAAGGAATTTTTAAAGATTTTTAATTTAAAGAATTTTAAAGGAATTCTAATTTAAGGAATTTTAAGGGATTTTTGATTTAAGAAATTTTAAAGAAATATTAATTTAAGGAATTTTGATTTCACTTTTCGGATTTAAGCAAGGTGAAAACCACAAGAAATTTGTCCCATTAAGCATTTAGTTTGAATTTATGCGATGTCAAGAAAAATCAAACTGCCCACGGCTGGTCAGTGTGGTTTACTTTATTTCAGCATATTGATGAATGTCATGTCATTAAACAAAAAAATAAGAAATACAATGTGTTTATTGTCCCATAAGTTAGTTTATATTACCCGTCCCCAATTCGCCACCCTCGTATGCCCTGTAGTCTACAGTTCAGCCCAGATCTATTATTTAAATTCACATTCTGCAAAAAATCACTTTATGCGAGTCCTTCAGGAAAGTTACCCACGCATAAAGTAAGAAGTCCCTGTATATTATTTAAATTCACATTCTGCGAAAAATCACTTTATGCTAGTCCTTCAGGAACGTAACCCTCGCATAAAGTGAGAAATCCATGTATTCCACAATGTCAGCTTTTAACTTCTAATCTCCAGTCATCAGCAATTATTGAAATAAAACAGGGTTTCTTAATCTTGGACTTAATTAGCAAAACCTTGATGCCCTGACATTATTATAACAATCTGCAGAGTTGCTGTATTATCGAAAATAGACTCGTTATAGAAATAAATAGTTTCAATTGATTCGCTTTTTCTAATTGTAGTAAATACAATTGTACAATTTTCGATTCAACATTTTTGGATGTTCTCTATGTAAGGTTGTTTAAATAGATTTAATGCTTGTCTGGTGAAAAAAAAAGAACTTGCTCTTATAAATAGGGTCCTTATCAAAAAATATTGAAGAAGCCCTAAGATAAAGTAAAACCTCTTTGACTCATTGTCCCCTTGCACCGCCTCTTCCCTGGTCAAAAAAATAAAATTAAAGTTTAATTAAGGCTATAATGATGCATTAAATTATAGCCTTAATAAACCTTAAATCTATTATTATCAAGAAAGTACCATCTGAATGCTTATTCATATGAAAAACAATAAATCTGAATTTAAAAAAAAAAAAGACTTAACTGACCTTAAATAACTCCTAGGGGTTGATAGGTAAAAAAAAAAACAAAAAAACTTAACTGACCTTAAATAACTCCTAGGGGTTGATAGGTCAAAAAAACAAAAAAACTTAACTGACCTTAAATAACTCCTAGAGGTTGATAGGTCAAAAAATAATCAATAATCCTATGATGATTCAGAAGAACTATAATTTAATAAGAAATTAAAATTCAAGTTAAGCAAAAAAGAATGAAATTCCAAAACAAATCCATAAACCCCACCCCCCCTCATCCATTTTTAGATTTAGAAACCATAAGTTCTATTATTATAGATCTTCCTTCCTTCTTTCCTTCCTTTCATCCCCTCCTCTTACTCCATGCTGACTTCTATCATTCTCCTTTTTTAAAAAAACAAAAAATTATGAATCCCTTAAATTAAAATCTTTTTAATTACCAAAACCAAAGAATCTAAGATAAGGTTGGACCAAACGTTTGCAAACACTTTGAAATTTTCATTGCCAAAAAAAAAGAAAAAATATACTCGAAAATAAAGACAACCAATATGTGTGTGTGTATGTATGTGTGTATATATATATATATATATATATGTATGTGTGTGTGTGTGTGTAATAGGTAGTCTTAAAAGTTTGCAAACACTTTGAAATTTTCATTGCCAAAAGAAAAAAGAAAAAATATACTCTAAAAATAAAGACAACCAGTGTGTGTGTATGTATGTATATATATATATATATAGAGAGAGAGTGTGTGTGTGTTAGGTGGTCCCAAAAGTTTGTAAACACTTTGAAAATTTTCCTCACCAGTTAATAACAGAAATAACCAAAACAGTTCCTCAAAATAGAGACCATCATTTTCTAAGACTTTCTGTCATTGATTTTCAAGCTTTCAGATCTGGTGAAAGTGCCATTCAGATTTCAAGTCAAAGAATTCTTGACAAACTTCTTTGAACTTTTGGGACAGTCCACTAGATATTTTCATATTTGCAAAATTGCAAGCCAATGCCACCCGACAGCACAACATTAAATTTTCTATCAGAAAGAAACAAGGTTTTTGCTTTTTTTTGATGTTCTAAAGCCGGGTTTACCAACCTTTTTTGGCAAAGGCCTTCCATTAGAAAACTCGGATAGTTACTACCACCGCCTTCCTACGTGCATCCTTACATAATAATGTTAGTAGTAGTGGTAGTACATAATTAAAGGGAAAATAAATAATTGAATATTCATAAAGTTTATTCAACAAAATTCTACACTGTTGATCAAATAGGAATAGTAACAGCTATAAATCAAGTGGGTCAATTAATCTATCATACCATTGCATGCACATCACTAAAGTGTAACCACATTTTATTTATACCTTGTTTTTCAAAGATTATCTTCACTTCTTCGTCACATTGTAATTCAATGATAGTTTCTTGCAAATGAACTTTTTATT
>JAUZSX010262411.1:0-15041 GCA_034780655.1 Idiosepius hallami
ATATATATATACACACACATATTTTTGTAAATATATATATACACACACATATTGTTGTGTATATATATATATATATATATACACACACATATTGTTGTGTTTATATATATATATATATATATATATATATATATATATATATATATTTTAGCCCTGACTGAGTATTTTTCTTATTTCTTTTTTTTTCTTTAATTTTATCAGGTTTACCCAGTGATCCTCTCTAAGCCTCTGCGATTTGGATTCCACAAGTCTGCCTTCAAAATTCCTGTAAATCCTTTCGTCCTTCAATTTTAATCTTTTTTGGTGTATCACACTTAGAAAAGTTTAAGTAACTTTTGCAGAGCCAACAGAAAAATAAGCTTAAGAAAATCTTAAATATTCATGGTTAAAAATATACTAAAAGTCATATAATTTTTTTCCTAAAATATTAATAACTCACACCTTTTTGAGATACATATATAAAACCATTTAAAAAATGAATTCTTTCTGAACTCGTTTGGTTTTTTACAACATATTAAACCTTTAGTTTGTTAAGTGCCCAGAACATTTTTGTACAGATGTAACTTTTTCTTTAACAACACAATTTTTGTTGGAGAAAATGTGGTAATTCATACGTTTCCCAAGGGTATTAGACAAATTATAACCGCAAATGAAACGGCTGGTATGAGAACTAGCATCTTACGATTCCAAAGTCCGACCATCTACCCACTAGGCCAAATTGACTTCAAGAAAGTACTATTAGTTTAGTTTAAACTATCTTCCAAAATCTAAAAAATTGAAATATATACACTAGATTTATATTTCTAAACAAGAGCTATTACACAAATGCTATTATCTGTTAAGAGTTCTTGTGGTATTTTTGTTAAAAGATACTATTTTTCAAGTAGTAGAATAAGACTGGTACAATCTGCTGCAAAAACAACCGCTAGATATAGAAACATGTAGCACCGCAATATGTGTCAAAATTGTTTGTTAATACGACTATTCATGTCCATCCCAATCCTTTACACATCTTTATTGCCAATTTTTCCCTCGTTCAATAATATTGGGTGGAGCACTCTTCAAACGCCTAGATAGCCGGTTTGGTAATTTGCTTGGTGAGGAAAAGTTCTCTATCAGATGCCTGTGGGTTCTCTATTATTATGTTGTTTGAAAATATGACACTCATCTTTTCATCCCCAACTGTTGAACGGGTGAGATGAAGGTTCGGTTGCATATTTCATCATCCCAATCCATCTTTGCTGGTCATACAATCGGCCATGTTTTTTATTGACAGAATCAAAATGACGTCTACTGAGAGTCTATATTCTTGACTCCAATGGCTTTACTATCTTCAGCCTTTGCCTGATTAGCCTTTCTGGAAACTTTTGTGCCTATTTAGGCCTTCTCTGTTAGTGTATTTATTAGCTAATGAAACATGCTCACCATGTTTTCATGTATAAGATAATTTATATAAATACACCTTTCAGTACTGCTTCAAGCTAAGCTGTGTTAATATGTTCCAGGTAGTCATTCATTCATAGTTTATCACCCAGTGATGTGCGTTATGTAAAATTGGTTTCATTGAAAGGAGTAGCATGGGAACCGCGTGCATGTTTGTTACTTGCCCTAGTACAGAACCTGGTACCCTTAAATAGTCACCCATCTAACTAGTGACCAGGATCGACATTACTTAACTTCGGTGATCTAACAGGAATCGGTGTCTCTAACGCAACTTGACCGTCGTAAATTATTCTCAACCAACATGCATCTCTAAATAAAACATTATCACGCTCAAGATATATTCGGGTGGATAAGGAGCATGTGACCATGTTTACATTGATATACATGCCATAATAAGTTTGTTTAGAAAATTACTGCAGTCATTTAACTTACATTAGCCTAATATGAATGTAAACTTTTGTTCTCCTGAACCCTAATCTTCAATGACATCAGGCATCTAGAGAGACTAACTTCCTTCCAAGGATATAGTTTATCAATCCAGGCCAGCAGCTTCTGTTTTACTCCTGTGTGTTTTGATAAGGTATTTTCAGATTTTACATTGATTTGCTGTTCCTTAGAACTATTTTTTATTCTTACAAGTCTGTGTGTCGAAAGGTCTTTATTACTCTAGGTTTTGCATTCTGTGACGTACACTTATTTTTGCGAGGTCGGATCTCACCCCATAATAGACTAGGCTATATCCTATATAATCAGCTCCTAAGGCTGTTACGGGGGAGCGAGATCTAAACGGATATTGTAACTCAGGGAGCGATATCTCAATGGATATTGTACCTTTGGCAACAAGATCTCAATGGATATAATACCGCGAGAAGCGAGATCCCAACGGATATTATACATCAGGGAGCGAGATCTCAATGGACATTGTACCTTTAGAAGCGAGATCTTACTGATATTTGCAACTTCTAATCTCTTTATCTTGGTACCTTTTCTTATTACACTTGTAAACCACCTACTACGTGTTTTCCTGTGTCGTTCTCTTGGACCCAACTGAGCGCCACATCAATTATAAACTTATGTTTAATGATATTGTGGATAAAATGTGCCAACTTTTGCACTGATGTTGTTGCAGGCTTAGAGATAAATGATACGAACAAAAGCAAACGAGTGAAGGGTGTTACAAGGTGAATTACCAAGATATGTGGAAAACAATTTAAGTATGAATCTTATCTGGAAGCAAGAGTTCTATGAAAGATTTATCTCTCCCTGACTGATGTACGTACAATTATGAACGCTTCATCATTCTTTCGTTCTTCATCGATCTCTCTCGTTCTCACTCTCTCTGTCTCTCTCTCGGTTTCACCCACCCTCGATCTCTTTCATTCTCCACCAATTTGTCTTCAGCCTGGAAATGTGTTAACCCTAGAATCCAATTGCTCGTAACTATTATTGAAAAATTGATTACGCGTTAAATTTTTAAAATAATTATATAAAATTTTTGTATAATTACTAAAATACTCCTGGGAAAGTCCATTTGGCGTAGTGGGTAGACAGTCAAACTTGAAATCGCAATACAGTAGTTAGAATCCCAGTCGTTCCATTTACGTTCATAATTGGATTAATACCCTTGGGGAAAGTATGAATCCCTAATTTCCATCTAGCTATGAGTTAAAAAGTGCATATTTTGTTATTAAAAAAAACTATGTGTGATAAAAAAGAAAGTTATCAAAAATGACTGTTCTCGGCATTAAAATACTGCATTAAAATGCCTTAGGTTTCTTATGTCGATATATCGGCCCATTACGGTCAAAAGGGTTAAAATACTAGTTGTGTCCATAAGTCATCCAGTTGGCACTGAATGCAAAGAGGATTCTTCGTTACGATAGAGATCTGCCATCGATTAAATCGTTGGTATTTCTTCTCTTTCAGGATATTTGAAATCTTGTTGGTCGATTAAAAATTAATTAGGGTCACAAAGCTGGAATAAAAGAAGGCTAATCATGATTATTGAATGAATAGTGCATTCTGGGAATTGATGAAGCGTCCTCTCCATATGTTCACCTTAGAGAGATGCAGGTAAAAATAATCACTGGATTGATTATATAAAATAATTGCGTGAGGCCATCTTCTATCGATGGACAACGATGAATATTAATTGAAATTTTGGAAATTTCAATCATTTCATTAGAAACCTAATTTGAATTTTGTCGAAAAGGATTTTAATATCATATTTCCTTCTTTCATTCTCTTAAAAAAAAAAATATTGGTTGCGTTTCGTTCGGCGTTGCTGCTTTTGTTCCTTTTCTCTTTTTTTTTTACGTTTCCGAATAAAAATCATTTTCTTTTCATTCTTTTTGGTGTTTTTTTTTGTATTTCTTTAATTTTTTTTAATTTGTTTTGTTTGTTTTGACTTTTGATATTTTTTTTTCTTCTTTTTTTTGTTTTTCTTTCTGTTTTTCTTCATTTATTTATTATTATTATTATTATTATTATTTTGTTTTTGAATTATTCTTGATTCTTTTTTTATGTTTTTGATTCTTAAGGTTTTTGCCAATTTCTGTCTTTTTTTAATTCAAATTTCAAAATTCGATTCTGTTTTTTATTTTCAAGATTATGTTTTTGCATTTTTTTTTCTTTCAATGTTTTTTTTTTACCTTATCTTTTTATTTTTCCTTTTTTCCCAGTTTGTAAATTCCCCTTTGACCTTTTCCGTTTCCCTTTTATCTCAATTTTGGGTTTATAATTCTTAGATTTTTTTTTATATCATAATTCATTCAATCTTCTCGGCCCTCGGGTTACGACGGACTCATCTTTTGTGGTTCTGACTTATGCGGTTTCTTGGATTTTTGTTACTTTTTAAGAAAAACAGCCTTTGTTTAAATACAAAGTCAATTTTTCTTTTAAACTTTTTGTTTTGTAAACACTTTGATCTTGGCTCAGCATCTTATTTCTTATTTTAATTTATTTTATTGAATTAATATTAAGTATAATAAGCAAAATCGGACATTTATAGGGTATTAAAGGGTTAATTTTGAGTTATGCGGAAATTCGGGTTACGTTGCCAGCTTATGAACAAAACTCGTTCGTAGCCCTAGGGCCACCCGTATTTTTCTTTTTTATTTCCAATCCTTTTCCTTTTGATTGGTTTTCCTTCTTTTTTTACTATTCTCGTTTTTTTTTCTAAAATCTTTTTATTCCTTCATTTTCTTTTTCCTTTGCTCGAATCCTTTTTCTTCTTTTTCTTTTGATTTTCTTTTTTTCCCTTTTCTTCTTTGTATTTCTCTTTGTTTTTATAAAGGATCATTTTAAGAATAAAGAAATGTTTTGTTTTTTTCAAGAAGAGACTTGAGACTTTGACTTTAGCAAAAAAACACTTGTTGCTAAGTGTGAATTTGCCTGGTGATTGATGTAAGATCCTATAATAATAGTCCTTGGTTGAAATGGTGCAGTTACAGCTGGAAAGCTGAGGAGACTTGCTGTTACTTTGAATCCTGCAAAAAAACACTGGTTGCTTAGCGCCAGCCGATTGGTGTGATATATCACTATAATAATTTTTTTTCATGCTGGGACACATATTCGATTGGGTTAAATTGCAGACATGGAATTTTTGTATGATCCAACTCAGAGCCCCCCTTTAAAGACTAGATCTACAATTTTGATTTAAATGATTAATTATCCAGCACCCAGTAAGGAGAGTTATAAAGAAACTGGCAATGATTTTGGTGGTGTGGGGCTTTGCATTGAATTGAATATTTTAAGTTGATATTGTACTGTATGGGATGGGGCTATGAGCTCAACTAAATTAATAAATACGGATTTTCTTTACGTCGACATTAGCGTTGATTAAAGCGAAACTAGTAAATCTAGTCAATATTTTTCTATTCTAGTTTTATCTTTTTACTTTTTAGAGGAGCAATAGCATTTTAGACCTCATTTTACACGATAAACCTTTTAAGCAAAATAACTTACGGCTAAAAGATTTGACAATTACGCTAGAAGGGAAAAAAAAAACAAAACAAAATAATTTTGTTACATTATATTCTAACCACAAAAAAGGTTTATGTGTCTGTTTGTGTGTGTGTGTGTGTGTGTGTGTGTGTGTGTGTGTGTGTGTGTGTGTCTAGTCCTTTTTTTACATTCAGAAAACAATTTTCCATTATAAATTCTTCTTATATCTAGATATTAGATTTAGATTAAACACATAAATAAATTCATTAACTATTTAGTTCGTGAGAATTTCTATGAATTCATTTGGGATTTTTCCTTTATTTTATTTCTTCATAATCTTGTAGATTTAAAAAAAATCTCTTTTTTCCTTCTTCGTTTTTTTTTATTAATTTTTTTTATCTATTTTTGGTCTTTTGAGAATTGTTCCTTTAATTTTCCTCATTTAATTTATTTTTCTTTTTTTTTTTTATTATACTGACTTTTTTTCTCTTTTCTTTATTCATTATTTTTTCTTTATATTCAAGATTCATTCTTTTTTTAAATGTTTGAATTATTCTATTTATTTCCTCTCTTATTTCTTTTAATAAATCTGTTAAACATTTTTCGCGTAAGGCTTATAGAAGTAAAGCTATAATAACCTTGACGATCCAAGAACGACCCTCTATTATTGTATTAGCAGATTTTCAAACACTATTTTTCCTTAATAAAAGGCTGTATTCCTGAAATTATGTTGGTGTTAAATGATCAAAATTATTTACGTTATTTGGATCTCTTTTCAGCTTCATTAGGATTTATAACCAAATGAAAGTTGATCGGGATTATTTACAATCAATCATATTTATAAATTGAATAATTTTTGTTTGATTTTTTCCAGCTTGATATTTGATATGCCTGTTTGTCACCTAACAAAATGGACTTTAATCGGTAAGCATTAAAAATAATCATTATAAATTGAAATATTCTAATGTCAATGATAATGTATTCTATAAAAAGTATTAACAATAATGACAAGCACAACATTCACAATAAAAATAAAGATATCAATGAAAAATAAAACTTAAATAAAAATGAAATCAATATAAATCTAATAAGAAATTATTTGTAACATACTATTTCAATTTTATTAATCTTTGTTATAATAATGATAATAATAATAATAATAATAATAATAATGATTATAATAATAATAATGATGATTATAATAATAATAATAATAATGATGATGATTATAATAATAATAATAATGATGATTATAATAATAATAATAATAATAATAATAATAATAATTGCTGTGGGGTAGGTAGGAACACGATTACTTTGGGAGAATAAAACATTTATATCAAGTTGAGGGTTAGTGGTACAGAAAATGTTGGTGAGTCCGTGGCGAAATATCTGTACGAAATCCGGGATAGCTCTCACTGAGCGGTCTAGACTTGCTGGTTGTATGCCTAATGGACGAGTCCATTTTAGAGGTTATCAGGGAGCGTATGTCCCCATAAAATAAAAAATGTGCATTTTATGTTAAAATATAAAAATAGACATTAGTCATTGATATTGGTAGGAAGCCATTTGAGCACACTTTTTTACACAACTGATTAGAATTCTAAAAGACGCTATGAGCCCTATTATCTTTAGTAAAATAATTATCGATTTCAAATATTGATTACTAGACCTAATTTCAAAAAGTTTTCGAATTCAGCTGAAACCAAAAAATCTGTTGGATACATCCCTGGAGCTTTTTCATTATTGATCAGTTTTTCACTAATCAATGCGTCCTCATTTTTTGTAATATGAAAGAGATGCAATTTAGAGGCTGAGAAAGTGTTACAATTTTTAATCATGTTTTTTAAAATCCATTTCTTCTTTTAGAAATAAATGTCTTCATAGAGTCTGAGAATTAATTTACTATTAGCAAAATCTTGGCATGTTGGAAACACATAGTTTTTTTTGCAATTCTTTTTGAGGTCATATTTAATTCATATTTTATGCAACAAAAATGTTTCCCCGTAATTATTTTGATAGGTAATTATTATCATGATGTTCCTCTTATCAATTTTTTAAATTTTTTTCTAACGGGTTTATGTCAAGTAAAAATAAAATCAACGCTTTAAAAATATTCATTTTAAATTGAAATGTCTGAATTCGTAAATTAGAAGAATTAAATTCTTAAAAGGTAAAATTAACGATAGGCAATTGTATATATAATTTATCAAACTTATTTTAACTCCTTAGATATTTCTTCAATACTGAAATTGCATATCAATTATCTATACAATTATAAACAGCTATGAGTTACTTAATTTTTAAGTTATTGTGTTTGAAACTATATTTAAATGAATTGGTTACAAAATCCCAGGGATTAAAACGAGCACGTAAAAATGGGTTTGTGCCTGAATCGGGTGGGTACTCGACTAAGTAAATATAATTAGTGTTGGGCTTCACCTGGATGAGATACTCTCCTGAGTTAATGAGGCCCATCATCCTGAGGTAGCAAAAGGTAGATGAAATTGTTTTGACTGGTGTTTGAACTAGCGTAATATGATTCCATAGTCTGAGCTTTTACCAATGCTCCGTCTCACCGCCGATATATATGGTATATTGTATCTGTTATTAAGACAACAATTTCCCTCTTTTTATATTTTTCTTTTCTTTTCTCATACACAGAAAATAAAGCTAAGTTGTTTCTTTTGAAAATATAAAATCCTAATTGTTATCGAGAGAAAGAGGATTTTTGTTTGTTTGTGTTTCACGGTATATCAGCCTTTTTATTTTAGGTCATTTAATGCCAAGAAGAATCATTGTATATGCACATAGTTTTGGAGTATTTTTTTTATAACACAATGTTTGCCAATTAACCCACAGCTTGAAGGAATGTGGGCATTCATACCTTTCCCAAGGGTATTGTATGAACACAAATGGAATGACTGAGATTCGAACTCGGGTACTACGATTCCGAAGTCCAACAGTCTACTCACTAGGCCAAATGGACTTTTTCAGAGGAAGACGATTTAAGGAAGTATGTGAGATATTGTAGTTATGTACTAAACAGAAAGAGTTGATCAGTCACCGTATAGCTTTTGTTTTTATTTCGAACAACATGTCATTTGTGTTTCTATTTCTCGGGTTTACAGAGGACAAAGAGATTCTTGAAAGTCTTTTGAAGATTTTCGCCGCCGATATTGCCTCGCCTTCGATTTGGATTTCTTCTTCCATTCACGACTGAAATGATTCGATCAACTTGAATCGACATTTCGATATCCAAACGAATCCATCAATTGACAATCGGTGAATCTTCTAAAATCTTCTATCAATGAAATTCGACAAAATGAACGCAGGTTTCTTGACTATTGGTGTCCCAAAAGTTAACCATCCATTGTAACCACGTCTTCACTCTGTTACAAAGATAAGGTCTGACAGATTTTTGCATTTTTGGTTATTTTATCAATCATGTGTAAATAGTTTGCGTTTCGCGATTTTGATTTCTATTTTTTGTCACGTGATTTGTTTTAGCCAATCAGTGCACGGCCCGATTCTGTGTTTTAGTTCTCTTCAAATAAATGACCTTTAAGATAATCAATAAATCACCGTAAAGCCTCGTTTCAAATATCAATTTATCAGGCCGTCCGTGATTGTTGCCCTTATCTGATTTCAGCTGCTTGTTCGAATTTTATACTTTAAAATAGATTACATCTACGGTTTTAGAAGTATTTAACCCATAACAATATAGACATCGTCAAATCAATTCTCTGTTGATCTGATCTTCATTCCAGATTTTGTAACATAATAACTTCATCTATTCAAACTCTCTTTTACGATATTCCAAGCTTCAGTAGTTTCCTAGATTTTCTAGTGCCTAGGTTAAAAATAACGGTACAGTTATTTGGACTTTTGAAATTAGAAATTTTGAAAACTTGCATGAATTTTCCTTTATTTATATTTTAGAATTTAGAGTAAGTAATTTGTTTGTTTGTTTTGTTTTTAACGGCATATCAACTTTTTTCTGTCATTTTAATCCTGAATACAATTACGTTCGATAAACATTATTTTTATACACACATAGTTTTTGAATAACAAAAGTTGCACTAATTCATAGCTGGAGGGAAGATGGGGATTAATACCTTTCCCAAGGGCATTATTCGACATGTCAACTCATACGGAACAACTTTGATTCGAACCCGTGCACTAAAGTTTCGAGGTCAAATTGCCTGTCCAGTGGGCCACATCGACCACCCCTATAATAAGTAAAGAATGGAATTTCAATATTTACTTTGGATTGAATTATAGAGTAGTTTATGTCTGGTAATAATTTCACATCAAATATGTTTTTAGACACATTTCATTCTTCATTTGGTACTTCATTTGAAAAATATTCCCATTAAGTTTTGTAGATTAGTTTTGAATTTTTAGCTTTTTCTCAGCCCATTCTCACTCATAACAAACTTAAATTTATTTTATTGAATGTCTTCAGTATTAAGTATTTATTTTTCTTAAGAGAAAAAAAATACTTAATACTTTTATATTTTATTTTTGTTATATATTTTGCTAGTAAACGGTATCTAATGTATTTCTGAACAAAGGACATAGATATTTCATTAAAATATTTATTCAAATTTCAATAATAATAAAATTTTGACTGGAAATTGATTAAAAACGGCTCAGTTAAATCTAATCAATAAGTTCAGTCTTATTGTTGGGTCATAGAATCAGAATGTTTCATAAAGAATTAATAACAAAAATATATATTCTACAATTTCTGTTGAGGATTTTTTTATTGGAATAAATTTATTAAACCAACAACAGCCTCCAAAATTTAAGCAAATGAAAATAAAGATATTTGTAGAAACCAGCTCGAAACAATTTGGTTCTTTTTAGTTTCTAAAATAAACTATATTTTTGCAATTTGTTTCATCTTGATAAGGGATAAATCATTGATACATTTAAGTATTCAAATATTTATAAAAGAAACTACTTATTTGAATTCAATATATTTTCTCTGGTTTCATCTTTTGCTTGATTTTTAAAATCATTTCTTGATATTTAGAGAAAACCAGATTTTTTTTATTCAGTGAATTAATAATAACAATTAAAATCGATCTTCTTTCTTTATCATATGTTCAAATAAATATTGATCAACAATTGATCACTTTTATCAACCAATAAAAATGACTCAAAATCTAACATTTATAACTTCATGAATTTCTTTAAAACATTAAAAATTTATTCAAGATCAATAGTTAAATAAGAAGAAAATATAGAGATAAAAAAAAACAAAAACAAAAACAAAAACAATAATATGTCATTGATAAGTTTGAGTGGTTTTATTGATATTTCTTTGACGTAAAGACCTTAAGGATTTAATTTTATTTGTGATATAAACTATTTTATTTTTTTAGTGAAAATAGCTGGAAACAAACTCGGAAAATATGCTCGAGCATTATGAAAATGTTGCCTTGTTATAATGAAGAATTTTTCCCAAGAAAATTAATATAGCGAAATGGCTTATTGGTAAAATTAATGAAAGCAATCTGAAGTGTGAGGTTTATCGATAAAAGTAACATGGCAAGAGAAAACAGTTTTCAATAACGTGTTTATCAGAGCGCGCCATAATATTAGTTCTCTATACATTTGAGACATAAAAGAGTAATACAGTGTGAAAAATAATGATACAGGTTCTTTAATAGAATGGCAATAGGAAAGGTTAGGAAAGGTTTTAATTGCTTGGGTGTATGCAGAAACTGTACGAGAGAAGTCCACTGTGGACCCTGAGAAAATGACGCCAAAGACACTTAAAGTTTTGGATGAAATATAACACTAGATTATTAGATTTTGATAGTGTAAAGGCTTTGCGGTGAATGATGTCTGTATTGATGCTGTTGAGCAGGAAGATCTCTCCTCACCCGTCCGGGCTTGGATTAGTCTTAATGTTCCCGCAGTCTCAAATTAAACTGGGACTCCTAATCTTCATCCTGGGTGGTAACTCTAATCGAAAACGTTTCTTTAGCATGGGCGGTCAGTGTGAGAGAGAAAGGATTGGGCAGAGGGAATGTTTAATGTCTTAGATTGATCATACCAAAAACTGCCGATCAGCCTGGTACAGTACCTATTCCTAAATGGTGACCAATTTTAGTAGTGAACAGACTCTAAGTTGCTTAACTTTGGCGATCTGGCGGGAACCAGTGTCTCTAACGTGACTTGATCGTTAATGGTGTCATGTAGAATTCTGAATGCAATGGAGCAGAATACACTTTTGTTTCCAGATACACCAATTGGTCATTAATAGCGCGAAAAAGAGAATAATCTTTAAAAACAATTTATAAAATGAATTATTTTTTTTTACATTAGCAAAGCGACACTTTGGTTTCATCAATTAATTCGATATTTCAGTATTATTCTTAGAATTGGACGCTAAATTTTGTTTTTTTTTTATTCATAATCTGACCAATTGAAATTCGATATTTTATTTACTGTGACAATATTCCCAGTTTGTTTGAGTTTTACGGTATATCAATTTCTTAGGTCATTTAATACCGAGACCAATCATTGTATACACACGTAGTTCTTTTTTAAACACAATGTTTGCTATTTAACATCTAGCTAGAGGGAATATGTGGATTCATGGAAATTGAACGTTAAGGATTTGAACTCGGGTTCTACGATTCCAAAGCCCGACTGCCTACACATTAGACGATATGGAATTGGCGAGTAAATTAATGATGATTTTATTAAAGATTGTGTTGTTTAAAATCTCATAAACGTTTAAAACCTCAACTTTATAAGAATAGTATGACTTTCAAGGCATTATTGACATTCATTTATTTACTTTTCATCCTTAGTGTCGGTAACAAAAGGAAGAATCGAGAAGGATAAAAACTTTTTCTATAAAAAAAATCTAGAGTTTTTCACTTGAGTTTTCATTGTAAAAGCCAATCGATTTCAAGCACGAATGCAATATTTGATATAAATTTAGTTAATAATAGTAATTTATGTCACCAAAGGAAATCTTATCATGGTTCAATCCGGGATTCCATTGGACTTTCTAAAACTTTTCAATGTCCTTTATGCAAATGAATTCCGCAATACACACACGAAAATGTCACAAAAGTTAACGTCAAAATGTATCTTGTTAAAAATTATAACACTAAAATAAGAAAAAAAGAGTTATCATCATGAGGATGTATATGTTATAAATCATGAACAAAAAGAAACAAGTTCTAAGTGATGGTAGATCTCCTTAAGGATAATATGAAGAAGAAAAAAAATTAAGTCTTAAAACGCCTGTTTATGGATTTCTTATAAATGGGGAATAGATCCATCATCGTATTATTTAAATTTTGGAAACAAGAAAACTTAGTTTATATTTGAAACAAAGCAAACATATATATTCACTTCTTAATTCTAAGAAATATTTACAGTAATATTAAAAATCTCACATTATTTTTTACAGTGATAATTGGAAATATATGTTTAATCACATTTCAGTTATGGATTAGCAAATCGTGTAACTATTTTCTCGCTTTCAGGTGTTTTACATACTTCCTAGACAACATTCTAAAAGCACCAACTATTTTATATATATATAACTCTTCTGATAGCTATTATGCATGTTAATGTAATAATTTTTGTTCGATAATATTTTAGAAGACATTTTGAGAAAATTATTTACCGCAAAACTGTACAGAATTATGATACAAATGACTAATTTTAAACAGATAAGATATATGAAACTAATTACGTTTTCTGTACAAAATATCTGCTACAGATTTTTAAGTGCATTGTACATTTCCCAATAATTTTAAAATATTCTGGTCATGATCGTTAACCAAGACCGTTCACCATGAAACGTTTCAGCTGCTTGATCAATGATCGGGGAATAGGGGTAAGTTATACCAGATGAGATAAATTAAAGATTTGGTGGAGGATATAAACGTGCTACAGATATGAATTTGTTGAGTGAAGGAAAGTCAGAGAAAAGAATGCAAAACTGAAAAATATTAATATTAAAACTGCTTTATCAGTAATAAATCAGTATTAAAACTGTTTTTACCCTCAGTGAGACAAACAATGAGTTGTTGTCTTTGTAGAGGCATTTGATCCTTTACTATTAGTCTTTATTTCACCCCTCGTCATCTAGCCAGTCGACTTTTGGTTTATTATTATTATTATCCATGAATTCAATAAGTAAATTAGTTTGCTCACCAGAGTACTTCCACGTACCGGCGAAATTAAGTTTTACAACAAATTTCATCATGGTAACACTCCAAAAAGTTACCCGACTCCTGCTGTTCTTGACACTCAAAATTATTAGTTTTTTTATAAAATATAACAATGAAATTGTTTTTCGAAATCCTTGAGATGAGGCATGATAAATATTTTTAATAGAATTTTTCGGACAATTGTCCTCATGTTTATTTTTATATTTTTTTAATTTACGACGTTTTGACCGAAGGTTCACCCGGTCGAAACGTCGTAAATTAAAAAAATATAAAAATAAAGATGAGAACAAATGTCCGAAAAATTCTACTAAAAATATAACAATGAGTTCTGCACAATTTTTTCGTGATTGATCGTATGCGTATATTGCGTTTATTGATAGAATTATTAATTTGAATATTAATTCAAAATATTTCAAATTTTTTTCATTTAACATTTTGTTCTGTATTTGCAGGTGAAGATAAAATACAAGTGTAACTCACGATGATTTTACAGAATCATTTTATCTTTTCGTTCTCTTCTCGTTGTTTCAGATGTTTTTTTCAGAACTTTTACTAGACATAAATTTGCATTTTTTGTTGTCTCTTTATTAATCTGGAAGTTTTTCACTTTTATATTTGTCTTCTCTCTATTAGTTTTCTTCTTCTTCTTCTTTTTAAACATCTTTTTTTTCTTGCATCGATTTTCACGCATTCTTTTCGTTTTCCTTCTTTTTTATTTTTCTTTATTTTATTTTTCTTTATTTATTTTTCTTTATTTTATTCTTCTTCTACCTTTCTTTCTTATTCGGTACTTTTGAAACCTTTTTATTTTTTTTCATTATTCTTTTTCTTTGACATTTATCTTAGCCATATCCTAATGAAATTTCATAAATACATTTACATTACAAGTTTCATTCTTAAAAAAAAAACTATTTCTGCTGCAGATCACTGCATTGTATGGTTCCCTTTCTTGGATTCTGACAAGGTAGCCATTTTTTTCTGTCCATTTTTTAAAACTTCTATGATAAACTTCTAATTCTGTCCTTGAGATTTTTTTGTCTTTTCCTCAATATTTCCACTTAATTTTATTTCTAATAATTTTTTCCATCCAACTTTTTTTTACTCCCATTCTTTTCCTATTTTCGTCTTTCATATAAGTTTTCATTTTTTTTCTGATGTAAAACGAGAAGAACATTTTTCCCCTCAACTTTTGGATAATACATTAAAAGTATCCACTGCTCAAGTATTGTATATCTGGAAGCTGAGCTGCCTGCAAATTCCCGCTGCGAAACAATACATTTACATAAGCTGAAATAAGTTTCTTACATTATTAGTTAACACATATGCTAATACGAATATATTTTGATGCGTTCAGGATTTTCTTTTTCTTTTTATACACACAGAGGAGTGAACATGTTCAAATTACTTCATACACTAATACCCCTCCACAAGAAACATTAA